>JAQIWA010001505.1:0-17968 GCA_034693305.1 Eueremaeus valkanovi | reverse complement strand
GGGTTTGAGCCGAAAAATCCGCCATTTTACCCTCCCCTATACCCCCCCTAGCTTCGCCGAGTCTGGCCATCCCTAATGTTAAGCAAACTATTGAATCTCAATAAACATAAGGTTAAGTTTGATAAATGTGTACGGGTTATTCTCTTGATCGCATTGGGATTGAATCAAATAAATTATGTTTACGTCAACAGAACTGCAGAAATGAAAGGAACGAAGAGTTCTTGCAATTCATGACAATTCGATTCAATTCAATGCAGTTAAGTGTCAAACAAACAATCGATATATGAATGAATAGCAATCATAAGTTATAATATCAATAAATGTTATGCTTTCGAAATCATTGCAGTTATGATCACTTCGAAAGAGTTATATTTTATCAAAAACTTATTTTTTTATAAATACATTTGTGAGCATAAGATTATCAGTGAAAGTCGAGGGTAAACATCAGTCCTAAAGAGTGGCCGACTTTTAACGACTTACAAGTCTCTTAAGACGATTGACTTCAGTCCTGGGAAATCATTCAAACATACAATTGAATTGCTTTTTGTTTTAAAACTTCATTTGTATTGGATTTTAATTCAATTTATTTTATGTCATATTTATTGCAATTATTTTACGTTCAATTATGCGGAAAATATTCTGGATTTTAGTATTGATGGCAAATATTTGGCCAAATAATGAAATGCCAAACAAAGTATTTGTGGAACTGAAGTCAAACATACAATTAAATCTGACGGATCAAATCGATTTAGAAGATAGTACTGTATTGTGTGAGTCAATTAATGTTTGTCCAATAATTATTGTTCATTTGTCCAAAACTTATAATTAAGCCTGATGATTTTAGTCCATATTGGTTTGGCTCATATTTGTTTAGATAATAGATGTCTATTAGATGTATAATTAGTGGATTGAGGAATGAGTTTTATAAATATTTTACTAACATATAAATTGTTCTCAAAAAATAAAAATAATTATTACTTTATATTATATTAATATTAATAGTGATTATTAAGGAAGGATTGATTGAAGAATTGTTTTCAACTACTTCTTAATTGAATTCTCGAATAGTTATTAATAAAAAAGTTTACTTAAGATTACAAAAGATAAAAAAGTATTATATATTATATACAGTATATACAGAGAAAGATTTATTAAGTGTATGATACTGTATGTGCATTACAGCAAAAATTAGTTAGAGTTTCACTAATCCTTGATTTGCTAAATATAGACTGTCGTCATTCAATATTAGCCTGTTTTTAGATAATTGTTTCTCAGAACCAATTATGAAATATTATATAATCTTCTTATCAATCACTTCTATTGTCCAAAATTGTCTAAAAATTGTGATAAAATTCATATATTATTTGATGCGATAATTATTGAAAATATGAAATCATTTTTCATGCGTATAAACATTTAAGTGTTTAAGTCGTTTAGATTATAGACGAGTCGGCGGCGCTTGACGTTTGATTTCAATGTATTGATCATAATATCCTTAATTGAATAAGTGATTTAAAATGATATAAATTGAATTACACAGAGAATGACTAAGTATTATATAATACATAGATTCTGAGACCATTTTACCAACAAAGGGAATCAATTTATTTTTGGTTTATATAATATAATTAATTTTTAATTTTTCACTTCTATAGTGTAGTTCACTATAATTATAGTGCAGAACAACTGCAAACAAAGATCAAAATTTTATAATTCAATTTTCCATATATTCAGAAATGAAATTAATTTAAGCACAGAATTTAAGACTCATTTATGAATTGGCCAACAAATCGATAAAACGTTTATTAAGTTTTTGTTTTCAGAAGTTTAACAGAAGTTTTTGAATTCAAGAGAAATTCACTGAAAATCTTAGATCTGAACACTTGTCTGAATATATCAATGGAATTAAAAAGGCTTTCCCTGAAAAATTAGTAGGGTTAAAAATATTAGATAACTTGGTTCGAGTTATTTGAATATTCTCAAAACTGAAGCGCCAGTTCGGTTAACTCAATAAACTTCTTAATTTTACTTTTGAGCTAAAAATTAAAAATTGTATAAAAAATTAACGAATTTGTTCTCAATAGGCCTGAAGTTCATAAGTAGACGAGCCGTCCAAAGGAATGTGACGAATATGTGTCACATGGATGACATTAAGCATTGCAGTCAACCGGATGCTAAACCTGAAGAAACAAATTTATCCAAAGTCTTATCAAAAGTCATTACATTCTTATTACTGAAAATATTGGTCAAACATACGATAACTTCTAAACTAAAGCTGATTTTTAATAAATCCTTATATACTGTGATCAATGTTATGACAAAGACACTGACAATAACTCTATACAAAGCAGTTATCAAAAGGGCTTTATATGCTGTGATACGAACGTCAGTCAAAACATGTTTAATACTTTCTGCCAAAGCTATTCTGAAGCCTGTATTCAATCCTGCGATGAAAATGATAAAGAATTCCATAATTAATATCAAATTTATTCAGTATTTAACAAAAAAGTTGGTTTTGTTGTCCGTAAAGATCATAATAAAAACGTTTGTAATTAAGTTAATTATATTAATATTCCAAACGGCATACACTTCTTACACATTGGATGCCATTCTGTTCAGAGTGTCTGCAATACTAACACTCAAAATATTGGTCAAAGAGTTAATCAATTATTTCGCCAAAAAGAATAACAATTCAAACGATGAGAAGAAAAAGTTGAAAATTAATTCAAACAAAAAGATTGTGATTTATGGCGTCAGGAAGTTATTGACCAAATTATTGAAATGGCCTCTCATCAATTTGATGCTTAATTAAAGCGCCTTGACAACTTAAACGCACTCGATATTATACTGTACTGTACAGTACAGTGCAGTACAGAATGCAATCAAAGTATTACTGCATTTATGGCTCAATAATTCTTATGAATCTGTGATTTTACTCATTATTATTATAATAAGTTATAAGAGAATACTTCAGTCAATCAAATGGCTCTCTGATTAGCACTCATTACTATTGGATGAAAATGGATCAGGGTAGTGTGATAATGCATATCACAATACTTTTTACGGTTTTTAGCTAACATTGAAAATTCCTGTCATTACTCAACTCAACTCAACTCAAATTGTCAATTGTACAGAATTTTTAACTCTTCATATATTGAATATATTGAATATGAATGTACATGCTGAAATTAAAATTGTATTATACTGTATATAATTTATTATATATATGAAATCAAACCAAATAAAACATGTTATGTACACAAGTATTATAATCTTATAAGCATTTGTATTAATTAATAATTAGCTGTCGTATAGAATACAGATTTTGGACTCACTTTATTCTGTACAGTAAGTTGTGCTCAGCTTTTATTAGTTCGCCTGAACTCCTCGGTTCAAACAAAAAAGCTTTAAGTGCTAAATAACATGTCCAGGTTAATAACATCGAATGACAATGATTAATTTCCACATGATCATCAGATTGGATCACCAAGGCCAGTTACTTAAGAATTTAAATAATAAGTCACATGAAAGGGAATAGAACTGTCCCACACTGTCCCTCACTGTCCCTCACTGTCCCTCACTGTCCCTCACTGTTAAAGTATTATTATTATTATCTGTTTATCAATAAATCAATTTAATTAAAATAAGTGAAAGTAATTGTATATAACATTATCTATAAATATGATAATTAATTCTATTTAAAAAGTGCGTTGGTGCACTCTCACCAAATTGATTACCAATTTATTGCACTTTATTATAGCGGTCTCCACACCACCAGTGCTACGTTCTGTGAGAATATGTTTGCTTTGAAAGTCGTTTTACCCGTATATAGAAATGAGTTTGGATTTGAAGATCAGTTCAGACTTTATTGTCAATATTGATCAGATTTTGGCCAAATCTTAATTACTCTTTTAACGAACCAAAAATTAAATAATAACCTTGATCATTTTCAATATACGCAAACTTTGTAATTGTTGTACAGAAAGTGTTTGACAATTCGGTTTCCAATATTACGATATACGAGGATGATCAAGATACAATATTAAACAGGGTCAACAGAAAGATCAACATTTAATTGAAAATATCAAATCACCCGGGATTTTAATTTCTTAATTATGCAATTCCTTTATACTTCTTACAAAAGCTTATTTAAGACCACACTTGGCTACACCTATAACCAGTCATTAAATAAAAGTCGTTGAGTAAAAAAAAAGTCGTAAATATGTGGAGACGTGTTGGCGCTGTATCTGTTATACTGTACTGTACTATACTGTACAAGGTGCAATTTATGCAATTCGAATATTAAAGGAATGGGGTAAACTTAAGGTATTATATTTGAGCTCAAATTTATTGTTAGCCGATTCGTGGTTTGTGGTCGACATAATATTATTGCCCACTTTGTGGACAACTCTGAATCCGAGTCAATGTATCGGAATTGTAATTAATCTGTTTGGAAGTTCGCTTATTATTCAGTACTTTCCGCTGTTATTCCTGTTTAATAAAGTATTCGACCCTTACTGACTCGTGTCCTCAAATATTCACTCTTCATATCACTTGTCGGTTGAGTCTAATCCGCATTCCCTCTCTCGCCTGTCCTGCTGTGCTGCACACAGTCAGTCATCTCTATCCCGATCCCTATCTCATTGCACAATCATCAAAGATATATCAACACGAGAGCACAGATACACCACTTTTGTGCACCAGATGTAAAGCAAAACAGGCAAATAGTTAGCACCAGTATTGCCCACCAGAGCACCGAAGAATAGGGTACGAGTAAAACAGGCATAGATTGGATGTGAGCTCAATTATGTCATAAGTATGAGCTCTAAATAGAGATGATTTTATTTTTAGCGTTTATATAACCCTCTTCTGTGCCATTACAGCAAACGAACGGTGCCTTAAACTTGTTGTGTTCGCTCATTTCATTTTTTCTATACATTCATAGTTTGGATTACTTGTACGACTGGTATTGCCTTTGCAGTCAAGACTCTAATAGTCCGCCTCTTATAGCCTCTTAACCCCATTTCAGTGTTTTTTTCAAAAAATCATTTCACTTAAAATGTTTAGACAATTGATTGTCGTATTGATCGTACTGTTTGTGGTCAAGAGTGGACTGGCCTTGCACTGTTGGCAGTGTAACTCATTTTATGAAAGTGAATGTGCATCCCTGCCCAGAGGACCACAGGATAAAAGCAAATTAGAGGAGAAAATCCGCAACTTTTACGTCGACTGCGATAGCATTAAAGACTCATTTTCGGGAAATTATAGTCTATGCAGAAAACAGGAACAAGAGATCGATCAGACGGTGCGCATCATAAGAGGCTGTGGTTTCTACGAGTCCGGCAGAGAATGTTACAAAACAGCGAATCCGCCCGTCAAGACATTTGTCTGTGAGTGCAAAGAGGATGGTTGTAATCATAGCTCCCGACTCTCTTTCAGCCTATTCTTAGTCATAATATCTATTTTTCTAACCTTTTCTATTAGTTATAACTCTTTATACAAATAATATTCAATACTTGTATAAACATATTATTATAATTACCTATAATTCAAATCAATGTATAATATATTGAATTTTGAATATCATTAGAAGATATACTCATTTTATGTTCTCCTCTATTATTATGTTTTCCACCAAATTATAGATAACTAAAGATCTGTTGCTTTAATTGTCTGAATAAATGAAATCATTTTTAAGTTTTAGTTAAATCCGAAATATTAGTTGCGATCGAATATAACGGATCAGAATTGGCTCAAATGATCTATTAATACAATATAGTTATACTGTATTATAGCCTATTCGTACTGTAGTTGTATTCAGTTCTATCTATGCATTATATTATGTAATATTCAATATTTAATGCTTTTATTCATTTGTTTTATAAAGTTTTATTAGAATGTTATATAAAAGTTATTATTAGACAAAAAATGTTGTTTTAAAATATTATATACAATATTAGTGTAAAGTAAAGACATATTTTGAACGGAAAAAATAAAGTAAAAGCTGGCAATCAAGACATGACCTTCACTAAAATGCCTGTCCCAGCCATTAATATTATTTAGAACACTAGAACACAAACAAATGCTTTGATTTTTTGGTTTTCAAATAAATATTTAATTCAAATCTCGATATCATATCAGATATTCTCTACATTTCGACGGCTTTTAATCGATAATTAATTATAACATTTGTATCGATAGTAAAGTCTATTTCTTACGAATATATTAATGAAATGAATTCACACAAGAAGTCAAATAAAAATTTTCTTTTTAATGAACGAATAATTATATTTATCAAACATTTTATACAATTTTCTCTCTCTTTTCGTAAATATTTTAAATCAGATAAGAATTCTACAGAAAAAACGAACGAATGGATGAAATAATGAAAATTAAATTAAATTCTATGAATAATTTGATATATCTATGACTGAGAGTCTATTTAACGGCACTTTCAGGCAAAGGACGGAATGAAGTATTTTTGTCAAAAAATAATATATAATATAATCACTGATTAATAAATAAATTATTACTAATCAGTGATTGGCTTAAATAATACAATAATACTACAGAAAATTGAGTACAGAATTAAAAAATATTTATATATAAAAACAAAAAAAATCAATCAATTGTTTAACAAAATATAATTGAAATAAAATTATTTGCAAATAAAGAAAAATTATAAAATTTTTGTCTCAAAAATTACTTTTTATAATACTATCGATAATATTATAAAATTTTCGGTCGACTGTCGAAAAGGATCGGCAATAATGGTCTGTCAAATAATATCAAGGATTTGTATCATTAATACTGTTTTATAGCATTTTATGGAAAATATATTAAAAGGAATGTTAGGTTGAGTTCAATTAGAAAAAAGTTATTTTTCACGTATTGTTCGAATAGATATAAAATGAAAAATATTTGTTTCAATTCATTTGAATCAATGAATATAAATGTGCTTTTGATATGACATTCAATACTGAGGTCTGAGTGAAGTATTTGATCGAAATATTAAAGTAGAGGAAAGACTAGAATCAAATGCGTTGAGTGCTTAACCATAAGAACAGATAATAACTTCAGTTCTTATTATAGTTTAGTTTTCTCTTCACGTGATGTAAACCAGAAGTCGAAGAATACAACGGCAATGGAGTCGAGGTATCTGTGTTTGGATTCCTTGAGTGATCAACTCTGGAGACAGAATGGGAACGAATTGGCGGCTCTTTAAACCGGGGAGGAGTTGAGGATAGACTCGGACTCATTGAAAAGCGACTCAACTTTTGATATGAAAAATAAAAATAGACTTTAATTGCAATTATAGTTCGAAAACAGAATAAATAAAAGTCTAATAAAAACCTCTTTTTCGAGATTCGAGAGATGTTTACTCGAAAAGTCTTTCCTATCGATCAGGTCTTCGGCGTGTCTTTGAGCCGAACGTAGTTTTTCCAAATCATTGGAGTGCTGTTCGGTATAGCCGTTGGGCTGAGGGTCAGAGTCGGTGCCATTGAGGCCGTCGGCCTCATTCATCAATGACTGCAATCCCTGTACTTTTCGCTGTAATTCAATGTTCTTGAGTTCGAGTGCAGCCAATCCCTGGGTTATAATCTTTGCCTCATCTAAGATGACGTCATTTTTGTTTGAATTGTTTAAAGTCTTGTCGAATGTCTTTTCAAACGTTTTGCTGGTTTTCCTCTGAATCTCATCCAAAGTGGTCTTCAAAAGAGACTTCTCTTTCTCTACCAAAGCATAGCTTCGATCGAATCTCTTCTTTTCGTTTTCCAATCTATTGATTCTCTCTCTCAGAGAGTCGTTATCTCTCTTCAGAACCGATACGTTATTCTCTCTGTCAGTGATGGCCGCAGACGACGAGTCCAGTTGTCGTTCAAACTGCCGGCGCTCACTCTCACTGAAGGACATTTGCGCCGACAGCTGTTTATTGCGTTGAGAAAGACTCGAATTTATGTCTTTTAATTGTGTAATCGATTTGCTATAAAACCATTAAATATTCGTTAAATCAAAGCATTTAAACGTATGACCCGATCCACTCAAGACCCGGTTCCACTCAATGCATACCTGGATGATTCGAGTGAGTCCTTCAATGAATTGCGTTCATCTGTCAGAACATCTAATCTTCTCTTCAAGTCTTGTAATTCATTTTCTTTAGTCTTAACTCTGTTTTCAAGCGAAGAGTTACTGATTTTGTGATTATTGAGTTCACGTCTGATCTCGAGCCGACTCTTCTCGACCTCCATTAGAGTAGTCCTGAGTTCGTTGCAGTCATCCATTACCGAACTTCTCGAGTCTTCACATTCTTTACAACTCTTTTCCATATCTTTTATATACTTTTCGAGTCTTTCGATATCTGTTTGTCTTTCGAGTAACGAATCGGTAATCGATTTAATCATTCGATTGTTTTCTTTCTTCTCTTTCGTCTCATTTTCTAACATTTGTTTGTATTTTTCGATTTCATTGCTTAACGAATCGATTCTGTATTCAAATGAATAACATTTTTCATTTGCGTTAATCAGAGATGATTTGAGGACTTCTTTCTCGCTCTCCACTGAACTCAACTGCGCTTTCGTTTGAGTCAATTGAGTCAACGCTTTCTCTCGTTTTGAACTCATTTCCGATAAACTACTGTTGGATTCGTTCAATTGTTTCGTCACTTTTGATATCTTATTATTCAATTCGGTTTCCATTTTAGTCTTCTCTGACTCTAAGCCAACAATTATTTTCTCCTTTTCGTTGAGAACTGATTCAAAGTCTTGTCTCTCTGTCTCAGCACTGGCTCGCACTCTATGCAGCTCTGCCTCCGTTTCCTGTAATTTCTTAATCAATGTGTTTATGTCGTTGACTGCCTTTCTGTCGGAAACACTCTTTTCGTGACTAATTTGGTTCAACTGTTCCTTAAATTCCTGTTCTTTGAGATTCATATCGTCTTTCAAACCATTGATTTCATTGAGTCTCGACTTTTCCAATTCAGACCAATTCTTCTGAAGTCTTTCGATCTCTTTCTGGTTATCGTTCAATGAATTGGTCAAAGACTTAATCGTTTCCATCCGTTCCTGTTTGGCCTTAAGCTCAAAATCCAACGACTGTTTCAGTCTTTGATTATCTGTGGAAAGTGTTTCGCATTTGAGTTCCAAACTCTGGATCTTCTCATTGGATATGAGAACCGATGATCTGATGGACTGGTTCTCCAAATCCAATGCATTTAATTTGCTTTTCATTGAATTCATTTCCTTTTCACTCAAATCTCTTCTCGTCTTCAGATCCGATAACTTGTTATTCAAATCATTGGTTTGTATTTCAAATTCATTTCTCTTTAGTTTTAATTCATTTTCACATTTGTTTAACTCGTTTTGCAATTTATTTAAATCAAAATCTTTTTGTTTGACAACTGATTCCAAATCTGTGACCAATTGTTTGGATTGCGATAAGTCTTGTGTCGATTGTCTCAACTCAAGTGTCAGTTCATTCATCTCTTGTCGTGCCTTCTGTTCGGCTCTAATCTTCTCTTCAGTCAATCGATCGATGGTTTGTCTGAGATCTGCTTCCGATGTCTTGGCCTGACGTCTGGTGTCGTCCAAAATGGTCTCATATTTCTTAATAATCATCTCTTTCTCGGACTTCATATACGAAACCAATTCTTGTTTAGCGAAAGAGAGTTTAGATAATTGTCGTTCAAATAACTCTAATTTCGATCCATTCATGTCATCCGCCGAATGGTTGGACCACTCGTTGGCGCCGGACGTGTCCTCAGCCCTCTTCACCTCTTCCTCCTTGTGTTCGGCCATCTCTAGCGCAGACAGAGTTGACTGAAAGCACTCAAAATCTATTCATTGGATACTCAATAGACTACTCATTGAATCTATTCCTCAGATCTGTTCAACACTTCTCACAAATTCTTTCATTTTTTTCAATGTTTTTATAGTATTTTTGTTTTCAAAACATTACATAAGAAAGCGCTTAAAATAGTAACAAATTCTTCACTTCTATCCATATGTTTGGGCCCAACGCTGACAGTCATGAAATCAGAAATGTATAATCATTTTAAACATTTATTTGTTTATTCAGTCAATTATATTAATTTAAAATTATTTTAGTTTTATTTGATCTTAAATTCAATCATAATATACAGAATAGCATTCAAATACAGAATATTCTTATTTTAGATATTAATAACAATTATTTAATTATTACTTTAATTGATTTTAACGCAAAAACTGTATTAAAAATATAGTTTCGTTGGATTTTTGAATCATTTTTGATATAGTTATTAGTTTCGCAGTTCAACAAAAGAGGTCAACACATATACCAAACCAACTTACAGTAATTATTCAATGAAAATCAATATTAATTTATAGAATTGAAATTTTCGGAATAGTAACATGCTCATATTGATAAACTTTATGCAGGACTTGAACTCAACATTACTATTGCTAAAAACCTTTCAAATGACAGACAAATCTTACAAACATTTCATCAGTTTTACACTTCATTGAATTTGTCCAAGCACTATATTTGGACAGTACTTTCCTCTCACCTGCGATAACCAATAACTTATTGCCAATAAGTGTTTCCAAACGACCCGGCCGACTTCAGTTCAATACTAGCGCGCAGTGCAAAACCTAATCTGATTAGTACTGTATTTTGCGAAACAATAATTATAATGTTTGGCAAAAAATTGTGAATCAAATCGACTGAATTGAATGATTTCCAAAATACATGACCTGTACATGATCCTGGTGGTCGAACTTATGGCAAACCCTCTATAACTTGTATAAGAGCTAACATTTATAAAGATTTAAAATGTTGTGTAAAGTAATGCCATTGCAAACAGAATCCGCTTTCATCACTCACATTAACAGTATCATACAATTGTACTGTACTGTGCTGTACTGTACTGTACTGTACTGTACTTGGTCAACTTACTGCCAAATATCTGTAATTGAATTCATTAATTAGAATAATAAACAGAATAATAATTATTATAAAACTAATGAAAATAATAATGTTTTAATTATTTCTCTCGTCTACAGATTGCTAGTATAGCTTCAAGTACTACGAACCTGGAGTAAACCTGGAGTACCTTAATTACAGGCTAGCAATGCGCACATCTCTAGTAGAGCTCAATTCACTGTACATTCTCACTAAAAGTGATTTTCAGACTAACCTCTAAAAAGCTTTTACTCTATGTTAAGCTGAGATCAACACTAAAACTACTTTTCAAAGCACATGAATTGCATTCATAGATGAGTCGCAACTAAAATCAAAGCGTCGTTTCGTACGAAAAGTTGAGCCAAACATAATTTTCAAATTAAATCACAATTAAAAAGGCTATAAATTGTGGCAAATAATTGATTTGAGTGATCATTAAATTGTTTCAATGCGTTTTTAGATTTGTTATGTGCTCTCAATTCTCATACTCTTCTCCAAACCCGAGATTCTTATTATATTTATAGATAGATTTTGGCCAAAAGTTTCAAAACTCAAAAGTTGTCAAAATTACTTAAAGTGTGCTTTTAATTAGTGTTTCGGTTATTTCCTTTAAATTTTCTGCGCATTCAATCATCAATTGTACGGAATTTCACTTAAAATTAAATTAAAAGTTATAATTAGTGAAAGATTTTGTGAACTGTCTTAAAGTCTTATTAAGAAAAATAAGGTTAAAGTGTGTTATATTCGCAAACTTTTTGATACAAAACAAATGAATTTATAAAACTTTTTATAATGAATTGCTTTCTGTATTGGATGTAAATTACTTTTTTTATTATCAAAATTCTTATCTTTTGATTGTTTTCTCCTTTTGTTCAATGGATTTATTTTTTTCATCGATTCTATTGTTTTAATAAAAGTTTTTTTTTTCTACAAAAGAAATAGTTATTGACTTTTGATAAGTGAGTTCTGCCTAAAGAATAACTAATATAACAAATAATTAAGTTTTAAAGTGTTATTGTTTTCTCTATTATTCTTATTAAAGATGTGATAATTGTATTGAATATTATATCACTTAATCATTGTCTTCAGATATGCTATACATGTCTTCATGTCTTCATTTGAAAGTTTAAGATTAAGGAAAGAAAAACAGTTTTAATACTAAATTAATTGAGTAATGAGTGAGAAGTGAATAATTGAAGGATAAGTATAAGTATAGCAGTGCTTAACCAATACTATACTGTAGTCTACACTCTATTATTGAGGACAATGGCATTGATGGCATTGGTAGCTAATTATTGTCACTTCAATCCCATTTCTATCCCCTCTATTGATGTCCTATAACTCTATCGACAGTCAGTCAATACAACTCTACTCTAACTTATAGTGAAATACAAGTATTTATATTTGTGATCAAAAACTTCGCAAAACACGGAAAAAATGCGAGCAATCAGTGTATTATTGTTTGTTTTATTTATTTATTCAAATGTTACACCAAATAGTGTGGATGCCATCAAATGGTTGTAAGTATTGATTAATAATTTCAATTATTTTATTATATCTTTTCATAAATTTTTGTTTTTTTTGTTGAAAGCAATGAAACGGAAGTTTCGTTTTCTAATGCTTTCACACGTTTTCTCTCTCTTTCTCTAATACTTGTATTCATACAGTACTGCAGTACTGAAGACAATCAATAATATTAAATAATAATACAGTAGTTATAATGAAAGTATTGAAAGTATAATCAATTTTACAATTATTTATCGCTATTCAAAAACCACTTCACTATAAGCTTAAAGTGAAGTAAAACAAAAAGTCATCGAAATTAAATCCAGTCGTATAACAGATTTCTTCTATTATTCTTCTGGAGTGAAATGTGCGGCCATTTCTGAGTTAGCATTCAATTAGTTTTTACTTTAATTCTTCACAAATATATTCATGAATTCATAATAAGCATTGTTTTTATGAAATTATTTGTCGAATAAAATTAGGATTAAATGAATTGATTATATGCTTCAGACGTGGGTTCAAATATATACACATTTTGCGCAACGAATTCATTTACAAACTGAACATTAGATTAATTTTTTCCGTAATATTAATAATAAATTGCTGTAAATGTTATATAAGTTTTGCGCAAAACTATTTGCAAGACATAAGCATTGCTTAAGTGACCGAAAACAGGAGTTTTAGCTGAAAGTAATGGTTACCTAAAAAATATGTGAAGAGTAGGCGGTTTTGATAGTACACTGAATATAAGAAAAATGGTTTTAATCGAATTGTTTCGAAGTTCATCATTCATTTTAATGGTGTTTTGCTAGACTTGGCTATAAATCCTATTCAACACTCTCTCAGACTATTATAATTATTGATTGCCAGTAATGTAGCATAACTACACTTCTCCTTTTTGTTCGGCTTTTCATCGCCCGAACGCTAACAAAAAAAATATTTAATGGAATCCAAAAACAGTTTTTCTGTTCAATAGATTTGATAAATAGCCGAAGAGAAGGCCATTCTCTTGAAACCGATTTAAATGAAGTTTTTCTCAAATATTTTCCTCTTTTCGACTGATATTTATTGGCAGAAAATCGTGAAATAGTTTTCTCATTCAATTTGACTCAACTAATAGGCTGTTCGGAACTTCGGATATACAGTAGTTGTATAGTTGTTTGGGTGCTATTAGTGGTGACCATCTGTGTATAGATGACTCAATTGTCTAATTTGTAAAATAGAGCACAGGACGATTTTACACATTTTAGAAAAAGAAGAAAGCTCAATTGATTTTATATACCAATTGAGGTTAGAAACCATTTCTGTGTCCTCTCTGCACATCTCTGTTGAGTTTGAGTTTATATTTCAATTATAAGTTCATTGGTTTTCAAATAAATAATTTTCTTAAGACTAATGCGAAACAAATCCGTTTAAACTTTAAACTAACTGTTCGTTACAATGAAGTCTAAAACAGAGCAAATGAACGAAACTAATGATCGATATCACTGTTAGAATTCATCTAATGATCAATACATTTGACGCAAAATTTATTGATTGTCTTATCTGATATTGAAAAATAAAGCAGATTGTTTGCCACCAGGATCAATTAAGCTCAATATGAGAGATGTTAGTGTGAAGAATATTCTGACAAGAACATAAAAAGAGCTTGTTTAGCAGGAACTGATCTATGGTTTTCTTGTGACTCATATTTTCATCTGATCAGAGAGTGAAAGGATTGGGTGAATCCTATTTATGCAATTATGCAAATAATTGCTAATAATGTTCGAGAGTTTGTTCATAATAACTGACAGCTTTCAGAAACTTCATAAACATTTGATATTCAGAGGAAACTAAGGATTTGTAAATACAGAATTAGTGGAACCGATATAACTGTATAACAGACCCTATCGTTCAGTTTATTTAATATTTCGTTCAATTAGTCATATTCTCGATCTTTCACTCTCTTATGAAGTAATTCTTTAGGTTTGGCTCAAAATAAAGGCAACACATTTTGAAACTCTATATAAGTTCTCCTATTTTTGTCTATTAGTTCCCAAAACAAAATATAAGAATAAATATAAATAATTATTTGAGAGGGAGTTCACTCATCAAAATTGAACAATAGATAAAAGGAGAGGTGAAGTGAACTGATCTTAGGCTCAATTTCAATATCTATGGCCTAAAAATATATTTTCAGTTAAAGTCCATTACAGTTAAAGACTGCGGAAAACCAATTGAAAACTTTGATTATTAGTTGATATGCTATATATATGTATTACCGAATATAAAATGATATTATAATTATTTGTGCAAGCTCAAGTAAGATATGAATAGTATTCTGAATTGTTTATAAACATATTTGAGAGTATGATAGTATGATAGGTAATAAAGTTTTATTACAACAATCTGCGGCATTGGATTGCAATTTGCATTACATGACACTCGGAGTTAGCCAACAAAACATGACAATTGGCTCTTATAGTTGTAAAGTATGTAAACTCCAATAAGGGCTCAAATCTTACTCACTATTAGCTAAACGGCGGATGTTTTGCTTATTTGCAAAGACAACATAAGAAGTTGAGGTCCGCCTAACACTATACCCAAATTATGGGCGAATAGTTTGCCTCAATTTTATTCTAGTCTTACCGATAGTCTAATGTTTGAGGTCTGCTATGCTTTGTTGTGAATGCCATTCATTTATTGTTCAAACATATTATTCAACAGAAAGAAAATCATTGAAACCTTAATTCTCTCTTCTATTGTCAGCAATGATGCCTTCGTTTGCTCTATAGGTATACATCGGTCTCTCTCTTAGCTAACTCTCTCAGCATTTCTACCAATTAAAGTGTGCAAGTTTTTTGTTCGCAGAAGTCGGGGGGGGGGGTAAAGGGGACTCGACAGATTTACCCGGACATTAATTTCAATTATTTGATTCTTTGTACCATTGTTTGATTCGAAAGCTTTATTTAAATTCTTAAACTTAAAATTGGACAGGGCTATTTTTTGAAAGGCTGACTAAAGCACAAGGCCTAAAGCACCTAGGACAACAATTTACACAATTTTCAGATGTTTATTGTTTTTTCACTTTTATTGCATCAATCTAACTTGGTCAGGCCCAGGTGGTATTGCAAGCTAAGCCTCCCATTGAAGCATTCATACTTTTATTCTGAATACACGGATTACTCGACTACCTGTAAGAGCTGTCATAAGTATAGTGTGTATCGCATCGGCACTGCTTTGTGATTAGAATTGCAAAAAATCTTTTCATCAATCTTTCGGCTTTCCATTTGAAAAGCGCCTCAAATAGAGCGCAGACCTGTGTTTAGTTTATTAGTAGGTTTCAGCCCTAATGCGAACACTTTAGCACTTTCTCAGTATTATTACTATTATTTTGAATGAATTATTTCTCAGATATTATCTCTGAATTCTTTCTCTTTTTTTATTGTTTTTATTTTTTAGAATAGCTTTTGTGAGATTCGATCGCATCGTATCTCATATAATGTTAACAATTAAAGTGTTAACCAAATCGATAGTATTATCTATAATATTGAGTATTGGATTCAATTGAAACTAACCGATAGCCGCTTGCAGTGAGCCTAAGATTTTTTTTATTGAAACATTTGTTAACACAGTCTTTGAACTGTTCTTTGAAACATAAGATTTTATTTTGTTTTTAATAAATAAATACTTTGTTTGTATGTAAAAAAATTCAACAAAAAATCTTTTAATGAGTTTTATAGTTAAGACAAGCATTTGATTAGTAGTGTATAGTAGGAGAGGAGATGAGGATTTGAGCCGTTTGTTGAGCCTTAAAATCTTCAAACAGTAATTAACTTCAAGTCTTGCAATGTTTGGGTCAATATTTATGGCTGATCTACACTTAGCGGGGGTCCGATATATGGGCACTCATTCTCGATGTTGTATTGCAAACAATTTCTTTGCACTTAAATTGTTTTGCATTTTTCCACAATATTTAATATTCAGATTAATTCTAGAATTTTAAACATTTTCTTAGATTTTATGTGAATTCTTATGTAAATCGATTCAATAAATCACTTCTCGTATAATAATATAGTTTCAAATTTGAAATTTTGTTTCTTTAACTCTTGAGTTAAATATGAATTCGCTTTAAACGTAACGTAATTTTGCATTTGATTTGCAGATCATTACTGCAGACGTCATCGATGGCTAGCATTAACAGCATTGAAACGTGTGATACACTCTATGGTCTGACCAAAAAGCAGAGACAGATTTGCAAAAAGAATATCGAAGTCATGGATAGCGTAAGGAATGGGGCCAACAGAGCAGTGGCCGAATGTCAATACCAATTCAGGGAAAGGCGTTGGAACTGTAGTACTTTGCAGAAGAAGCGCATATTCGGCAAAATACTGAACGAAGGTTTCTATCGTTTTCTTTCTATTTACATCTGTGCCTCCTGTGCCTCCTACAGTATACCTCCTATACCCAAATTGACATTGCTATAGAAATATATATAAACGGGTGAACTAATTGAATAAAGTAGTATTCATTGATCATTGATTGCAAACTTTTTTACTGTTTATAATTTATTTTTAGAGATGATTAGATCTAACGATCGAAACACTGTTCTATCGTTAGTCTAATGTCTGGAAAATAGTGATCGAAAAAAATAAGCAAAAAATTACTATTTGTTTGTGATATCTGTTAGCGCTTGCCTTCGCCTCAAAACTATCTCTTTGACAGATCTCTCGCAAACCTAACCATTGAATTATCTGAAGTTAGAGTAGAGAACGAACTAAATGTTAAAATAATAATAAATCCGATAAATAAACTAAACTACAGAATAGTTGACTGAATTTCTATTCGGTGCCAAATATCTTAAATCTATTGGAAATCAATTGGATTCGGCATTTGTTTCACTCACACACAAGACTGAACACAATGTCGGTATACATGGATAATGTTTTATTCATATTTATGTTTATTAAATGCAAATTATATCCAAATGGAAAAGCTCTGCCGTATGGCTCAGTTAAGATTAGCTCAAAAACATGCTTTATTCAATTTTATCCACTATTGAGTCAATAAAAAAAATTAATTAGAATTCATATAATTGTTAATTAATGTCAACTAAACTCAAATCTGTAATGACTTTGATGTTAGGGACACGAGAGGCAGCTTTCATTCACGCCATATCCAGCGCTGGTATCGCCCACGCAGTCACCAAATACTGTTCAAACGGTCAACTCCTGAAGTGCGGCTGCGATCGGACCATAGCCATGACTCCGGCACAAGGATTCCAATGGGCCGGTAAGGGAAATACTATTGTTTAATCGACTTATTTACAGTATAAGCAACTAATAGACTAATAAGTGTCGGCTCTGTTAAGGCTGTAGTGATAACATCGCGTTTGGCATCGCTTTCGCCAAAACGTTTGTCGATTCCCGGGACCTGAAGGCCGCCCGAAAGTCAGACCACAACATAAAGAGCGCCCGGGCTCTCATGAATCTGCATAATAACGAGGCCGGGAGGAAGGTATTCATTGCTCTTATTCCTTATCAAT
>JAQIWA010001504.1:0-17974 GCA_034693305.1 Eueremaeus valkanovi | reverse complement strand
ACAAAATAGAGAACTATTGGTCAGAAAGTATTTGTAAAGATATTTGACTCAAATATAATGAATATTCGTTACGAACTCTACTGATTGGCATTTGACTCGATGTCAATTGTGTGAGCAGTGAGCAGGGCAATGGCAATGGCAATGCAAGTTCAACAAAAAGTCTAAGCTTGCTGATAAGTGATAAATAGACTATTCGGGTAGACTTACGGCCAGTTGGAAGAGTAGTCTGCAGTGCCAGAAGACCCAGTGCTGCGACTCCTCTATAGCTTTGGTCAGCAGTTGTTTCGACGATTGGATTTCGTTCTGACATTGGATTCAATGAAATCATTTGAAAACCAATAGACAAGCAATGGATTGAGGAATCGATACCTTTTTCTCGTACACCTGTGCCAGAAGGGAAGCCGACTCTAACTTGATTTCATCGCAATTGGCGACCGATTGAGACAAATATAACTGAAAAAAGAGATTATTATAAGTAAAGCAAAGATTGAATAAAAGTAATGAATATTTCAAATCAATTGATATATTGGTTGCAATGGATGTCAAACTGACTGCTCTTTCGAGATGTGTTTGAGTTCTGTCTAAACTTGTCGTGAATTCCAGTAAAATATTCGCTAATTGTAACCGAGTTTTGGCTTCAATGGCCGGGTGTGTGGTCACACTGAGGGCAGCCATCAGGCACTGGACACAGCTCTTCATGTCTGCGGGACTTTGGGTTCGGAACTCCTCTGCCATAGACATCAAAGCCATATAACAGTTCTGATTATCGCTATTATTTGCGGCCATTATTTCAATTCAATTATTAAACACTTTATTATTATTTCTGTTATTATATCCAACGAAAGCATTGATTAATAAATGAATTCAAACCAGAAATCATTTAATCATTTAATCGTCAAAATTCTGTTCATTTATTTATTTACTAATTAATTAGCAAATAATGACAGCAAGAATTCAATCAAATATAACCTTAATATTCAATACTCTGTCTATGACTCAAACTCACTGCTCAGTAGAGGTCTTCTCATTTATTTATCAACAATTTGTCCGTATTTTCCGGAATTAAATCTTTTTAAACATTAGTTATGTCTGGATTTTAAGGGGTAAAGGAGTCAAGGGGAACGGAAGCAACTAGCATAGTGAGCAATGCACTATACTGCAGTGAGCATGGTCATTGTGAACAGCAATATATTCAACAACAGTTGTTTAAAATAGCGTTAATTATTGTAAACTCTGTGAAACAAAATGCACACAAATTGTGATTATTTTCAGTAATGAATACAAACATTGATTTCAAACAAAATTAAATATTTGTTTGCATTGAGTATTGAATTGAATTGAATAACAGTTACAGTAATGGATATAAAAGAGTTATTGAGTTATAAGGGCTGCCAATCGGGTGAGGATGAGCTGACTGGCCAGCAATCGACTGACAAAAGTGGCTTCAAATCAGCGAAACGAAGAAAACTGATGGAAGAGTCGGAAGACTCAGAACTGACCGCCGATTCGGTTGCGGCAGAAGTGGACGAAACGGCACTCAAACGACTGCTCTTACAGTTTGAACGCAAAGTCCTTAAGAACCAAGAATTGCGGATCAAATTCGGTGACAATCCGACGAAGTTTTTGGAATCAGAAATGGAGTTATTCGACACAATCCAAGAAATGCATGTCTTGAGCACTCAGCCCGACCTCTACCACATCATAGTCGAGCTCAACATTATCTCTACACTACTGGGCCTTCTGTCCCACGAGAACACAGACATATCCTGTGCAGTGGTTGCTCTGCTCCACGAGTTGACTGACTTGGATGACATACAAGAGCTCAATGAAGTCAGTGTTCTATTGGAAGCTCTAATCGATGGTCAGGTGATCGCACTGTTAGTCACAAATATGGAACGATTGGACGAAACAGTGAAAGAAGAGTCGGAAGGGGTCTATAATTCTTTAGGTATACTAACAGTCCTTCACTATTATAAGAGTAATACAGTATTACTCATAAGACTAATAAGACTTGTGTTTCTCTGATCCAAACCCATTGCACACCCATTGCCTTAATAGCCATAATAGAGAACTTCACGGACTATAAGCCGGATCTCAATAATGACTGTCAGCCTCTGATCGCATGGATTCTGAAGCGACTGAAATCTAAGCCCCCTTTCGATGGCAACAAACTCTACTCATCGGAAATCCTATCGATTTTGCTTCAGAACAACGACGAGAATAGAAAACTGTTGGGAGAACTGGACGGCGTCGACACTTTGCTGCGGGTCATTTCGGTTAGTCATCCGAACTGTTTGTTCAATCGTTTTCTATTCCCGGTATTTATCATATATTTTGATTCACATCAGTATTATAAACGTCACGACCCTTCCGGTGCCGACGAACACGAATATATGGAAAATCTATTCAACTGCTTGTGTTCAGCACTGTTATGCTGTCCATCGAATCGGGAACTGTTCTTCAAAGGAGAGGGAATAGAGTTAATGAATTTGATATTAAGGGAGAAACGAAAGAAAGGCTCCAATTGTTCCGTAAGAGTCGGGTCTCTAAAAGTAATCAACCACTGCCTGAGTTCAGACAAAGCGGGCGATAATATGTTGGACTTGTGTTCCAACAAATTCATAGAAATCCTTGGATTACGTGTTTTGATGCCTGTCTTCATGAAACCCAATTCCATTGTTGGCCACAAAAAAGAGTTGAATCTCGTGGATGAGGTCGAAGAGCATTGTCTGTCTATAATACTGGCGCTGTTGACTCACTCTAAGCCGGAGCTGAAACGCCGTGTTTTGGCCAAATTCGTTGAATCAGACTTCGAAAAGACCGACCGTTTGATTGAATTGCACTTCAAATACGCGGAACGACTCATAAAATGCGATTCACTCATACAGAAAGAGCGGGCGCTTAAAGTGATTAACGACGAGCCGGTAGATGAGGACGAGTTGTTTATGCGGCGCTTAACCGACGGCGGATTATTCACACTTCAGATCATAGATCACATCGTTTTGCTTCTCTGTTCGCTCTTTGATAACTACATCGACTCTAATGCGACCACTGATAGGACTGATAGGACTGATAGCAGTAATGCCAGTAATAAAGAGTCGGTTAAGTCTCGAGTAATGAAATTAATTAATTTACACGCAATTAGTAGTTCTGTAAATCACTATAAGTTTATTAAGAATATTATGAAAGCCTTAGCCAATGAGAGACCGGACGATGAGAGACACAAACTCTTCCAACTCATAGACGAGTTCTAACCTTTAGTTTTGTAAATAAATTCTGTGCTTAACATAAGTTTCAATAATTAAATTGAAGTCATTTTATATATAATTAATTAATTATTAAATAATTCTTTCTTAACATAAAATATCGAAAATTATTTCAATAAAAGTTATAATAATTAGAATTTTTTTACATTTTATTTATTTATTATAATTATTTAGAATTTTATTTAAAATATAATTATTTTGAGAACATATTCACATACAGTATAAGCACAGGTAAGCCTAGTTAGCCCAAGCGGCCAACTCCTTCAACTCATCCGATTCCTCGTCTTTTTGTTTCGAACCTAAAAGCGATAAAAATTGAAATAAATATTAATTTTCTGTTCAATCGATTCAATGCAAGCCATGGCTTACGCGGCGCCGCCACTGGAACTTCTGCGGGAACTTCGGGTAAGTGTTCGGGAGTGGTGTCGAGCAGTTGTTTGTCCAGCTCTTCCTGCTCCATTTCCTCCAGTTCCTTAAGTAAGTCGTCCTCATCCACGTCTTGGCCGAATCCGATCGGGTTTGAGATCACTTGACTG
Source organism: Eueremaeus valkanovi (assembly GCA_034693305.1). Taxonomy (NCBI): domain Eukaryota; kingdom Metazoa; phylum Arthropoda; class Arachnida; order Sarcoptiformes; family Eremaeidae; genus Eueremaeus; species Eueremaeus valkanovi. The sequence continues at coordinate 14,172 of JAQIWA010001504.1, read as the reverse complement.
ATCTCTTCGGCGATCTGTTGCTGTTCCCTCACTTCGTCCATCAGGTCCTCAACCTATGCGTCAATTGGTTTAATATTTTGTCAGTAATTACGGTATAATCCGAATGAGAGTCAACCGAATGGCCAGACCTTATCGATGTCCATATTGTTGTGGGTTTGCTTCAGTGCTTTGGCCGCGTGACCCATGATCTTCAGCACTTCGGTGTTGGTGTTGGCGTTCTCCAGAGCCTCGCGCTGGTACTCAATCGTCGTTAATGTGCCTGAATTGAGGTCAAAGTTCACATATTTGTTAGCAATTAGTTTGAGTTCAAAATCAAACAATTGGTTCAAACCATCGATTTGTTCCAACTGTTTGTCGATCCTCTTCTTGCGTTTGAGCGCCTGTAGGCTAACCCTCTTATTTTTGGTGCCATTCTTCTTAATCACTTCCAATTCTTCGTTTTGTTTCTTTTCCAGATATTCTTGTTTTTTGTGAAGCATTTCCTCGACTTCTCTCAGCCTTAAGACAACATTAGTTACAAAACTCTTTCAGACAAATGGCGGCCAAACCGTTGTCTTACCGTTGAATGGCTTCGGCGGGTGTCGGAGCCGATTGTTTGGAGCCCTTTCCGCCGCCAAAGATCTTAAACAGTCCGGCCATTTGCACAGTTATCTCCTTTAAACTGATTTTCATAAATATTTAATTCATTAATAATTATTAGTTTTTATAATTTCTTAATACAAATAAATTCACAGAAATTGGGGTTTATTTCAGACTTTGATTATTGAGTCAACAAATCATAAATTCATTAATTAATTGAAATCGCATTCAATTCAAAGCAAATCTTAGTTTACTTACAATTTATAGATTGTTATGAAAATTGAGTCGATTTCAGAGAAATGTTTAAAATTAATTGATTTACAGAAATGAATGACTTGTGAAGTGAAAATCAAAACTCGATGACTAATCGCATGTATTGACTGCAACCGAAATCAGTCAATGTATGTCTCATATGATTAAACAGATCTTCAGTGACAACACTAGCAAACACTCAAATATTGAGTTACGTCCGCAAGAGGTTAGGGATAAGTGATTGGAATGCATGCAAGCGATACACACATTGTCCACAACTTATTCGCAGTTTCAGCGCACAAAGAGTAACGCTTTTTGTGAATCTGTAGTCATAATAGCATTGGCTTATGAGGACTAGAGGTCGACATCAATGTTGTCAATGAAAGTAAATGTCATGAATTTAGGAAGTGATCAGGAAGAATGGGAGACAATTGACCAATATTACCTTGAAAACATTTTCTTAATAAAAACCATTCTTAACTTAAATGAGTTGAATACGACTTTTCTGAACGATATGTGTGAGTCATAAACAGTTACTGTTCTCTCAAATGATTATAAACACGAAAACTACTGAAAACCCTTATTTCTACAACTCTTACCTCTGAGCGAGTCTGACCTCTAATCATATGTCTGACAATTGCCTCTCAAATACGTAACTTTGTTTATGACGTCATGCGAGCGAAAGTGACGAATATAATAGAGAAGAATATTTGAATCTTGAACAATGTTACATTCAATGAACATGGTACTCTCAATTGGCCAAAGAGAGTGGAGTACATAGAGTAGAATATACAGTATTTATGATAATATGATTCAAATATGATTATTGAATAACTTCTGGGAATTAGAATCCGAATCAAAAAGATGTAGAGTTCGGGTAAAGTCACGACTAATGACATTGAAGTCATTGAACGAATTGAAAACTATTCTAATATTTTCTTTTCAACGCTTAATAGACTTTCTCTGCGCTTATCCTTTATAAACAGCGCTTCAATTATAAGCAGAGGAGTATAATAGTGAAACCGAACTTGACGTTTCAATGCATCAATGTAAGAACATCAAAATAAGAACATGGTAAAAATTGGATTCTCGTGCTATTCCTAGATACACATAAATTTCACAAAATAAGCTACTTCAAATCGACCAGTGACAAATCTGGAAGTGTTTACATCTCAACCAATTTGAATTTGATTAGAATAAAAATGAGTTTTTCTTACAAACAAATTATTGAAATTATGTTCCACATTCAATATTTTATCAATGATTTAAAAAGTAACTGGCTCAAAGGTTTGGAAATCGAATTATCCGCTCAAAAGTTATTTGCGGTCTTCTAAACTTTAAGGGCTGACTTATGGGACGCAAAGCGTCACTCGTATTGGCTTTATTGCTGTGCATTGGAATACAGAACGCATACACATACAGACCAGAAATTGGAGGCAGAGATTAAGACAAATAATTTTATAAAGTATTACAGTTTTATGAACATTGACGAGCAAAATTAGCAAAGTAACTCTCCCTGGACTCCGTAATTGACCTTAAGCCCTCAAGACACCCAATGTATAGCAAAGAATGAATATGATATACACATCTATAATGTTCATCATGATTAACCTTTTGCTCGTCACTGATATGAATACAAATAGAAATAGTATTGACAAACAAAAGTTTCTGGAAAAGTTTCGCTGGCTCAGTTCTATTTAGCATGAATTACAACTTGACTTTTTACTCCTTATTTGAGTTTTGCCTGAGCCTATTCTAAAGACACCAAAGAAACCCTAACCACTAAAGTATTGCACATTGAAGTGCCGATTAGTGTGAATTCACACTTCTAATAGGCATTTTTGACAGTCGGCTTATGAGCTAAAAAGTACTATAGATTTGTAACCTTTGATAATAATAAGGAAGAATTCAATACTAAATGTTAACAATTCTATTGAATTATTAGTTAAATAATGCAAACGTAGAACAAGTTCTCTAAACAAATAAGTTCTTTAAAGTCATTTCTTGTTTGAAAAAATTTGAATCTGTGAACCAGATCAAATCAGCCGTCACTATAAACAACACAATGCAATTTTATTGGCTGATTGAAAGCCTAGGTGACCTGAGGCCGCTCTGATCTTCTAGAATCTAGACTATATTTAATAATCTCAGTTCAAAACGGGTTCTCTCGTTGTCTTACCAATGAATATGATTTTCAAAACGACATTATTTATGGATTTGAGACTCAAATCAATTAATGCAAAAATGCAATGAATTTCTGATAAATATTTTGTAAATATTATTGTTTTGTTTATTATTATTATTTAATTAATTAATTAATTGTTTACTTTATATGAATTTGTTTTTAATAAAAAATTAAAACAAATAACAATAGAATTGCAAAGAAATGAATGAAATTATGTGACAATTGATTCATAAAATGGGTTTTTTTGAGCAAAACTTCTGTTATTTTTTGGATTTATAATTATTTTCTATTTATTCAAATGTTTTAATATTTATACAATTTTTGTACACAAAGACTGAATTGCATTGAAATTAAGAGTAAAATGCAATACATGTCGACACGAGTTGTGATAATCCTTTGCGTCCTTCGGCTGCTCTGTTCAGCGCAAACCCAAACACATTCCCATTCATTGCATTCATTGGCTTCACAGCAATCAAAGCCTATACTAACGAGCATTCCGTCCAATAATGCCTTTAATGTCAATAATAATAATACAAATTCTTCTGCAATCAAAACGACGTCAAATCCATTAACAGAGACCTCACCCAAGAGTGGGACCATTGGAGCAACGGGTGCCACACCGGCCACAGTTTTCTTTACGTTGACTCCATTTCCTCGGCCAACACAGACTCAGGCGATCGCAAACAGCTGTCATATCGACAACGACTGTCCCTTAGACTCGCACTGCAGCCCACAATCGGTTTGCGTTTGCAATCAATTCTTTTCAGGTATTACTCATTGAATTGCAATCCTATTAATCGATTCAATTGTTGTCTTAACTAATTGTTTGTCTGACAGGAGTTCCGCCGCACTGCCAACCAATCAGTGGATGCGATTCCAATCCATGTCTTAACAACGGTCTGTGTCTGACAACGACGACCACTAATAACGATAGTCTTAGCTATAGCTGCGAGTGTTTACACGGATTTACTGGAAGTAATTGTGAGATAATTGAAAACAATTGCAATGAAGACAATGCGTGTCTGAACGGCCAGTGTCTGAATGGGGTCTGCATTTGCACCAAAGGTTTGTCGACTCAGCTCTCAGTTGTTGTCAGAGTTTATTAGATTTGATTTCGATCTCTAATGAAGGCTTTGGCGGACAGTTGTGTCAGTTGAGAGAATCCCTTTGCGATTCTCATCCATGTCTTAATGGCGGCCAATGTCTTGCGAACCAGACTTCGGCCAACTTTACCTGTGATTGTGTCGAAGGCTTTGAAGGTTTCATATGTTTATTGATTTAGACTTTATTTGATTTAAATGTCTTTCAATCGATTGATAATAAGAATATTGGAATCAATTACAGGTGATATCTGTGACATCGATGTCAACGATTGCCTTCCGTCCAACCCCTGTTCCAATGGAGGCACGTGCCACGACTTGCCCAACAACTTCACCTGCATCTGTTCCTCTCAGTACACGGGTCTGACCTGTGAGCAACTATATGACGCCTGTGAAAGTAGCCCGTGCCAAAATAACGGCACCTGTACCACCCAATCCCCTTCACCCCTCTATGCCTGTGGGTGTTCGCCTGGTTTTACAGGTCAGTCGGCTTTCGATGGGATTTGCATTAAAACAAAGCTATAATTCATTAAAATGTTTAAACCTTTAGGTCTGAACTGCGAGACAAACATCGATGAGTGCGCACAAGTAGTTTGTCCGATAGGACACATATGTGTCGACAAAGTGAATAATTATGAGTGCGTCTGTCCTGAGGGCTGGGAGGGAGACAATTGCGAACGAAATATTGATCACTGCGTGTCTGAGCCGTGTCTTAACGGCGCGAATTGCACCTCCAATTCCAAGACCTATTCGTGCGTTTGTGAAAATGGCTTTTCGGGCCGTAATTGTGAGACAGATATTGACGAATGCGCTGCCAATCCGTGTGTTAATGGCATTTGTCGTAACCAAATCGGTGCCTACCAGTGCTATTGCACTCCCGGTTTCACAGGTGATCGCTGTCACATAGACATCGATGAGTGTCTGTCCCACCCGTGCAAGAATGGCGGCACTTGTAATAACAAAGTGGCAAAGTTTACGTGCGATTGTCCGCACGGGTATACTGGAGACCAGTGTCAGCACGACATAGACGAGTGCGCATCCAATCCCTGCCAAAACGGCGCCGTTTGTCACGATATGATCGGAGGCTTTCATTGCAATTGTTCGCAAGGATTCGAAGGCCAGCGATGCGATCAGGATATTGATGAGTGTCAGCCCCAGCCCTGCCTGAATGGAGGAACGTGTCATAATCTGATAGCCAGGTTCTCGTGCCAGTGCCCGCTTGGGTTCGACGGCAATCAGTGCGAGCACGACATCAACGAATGCAATTCGAGCCCCTGTAAGAACGGCGCCACTTGTGTGGACCGAATCGGGTCATTCCAGTGCCAGTGTTTGCCCGGCTTTGAAGGCGATCAGTGCCAGACGGATATAGACGAGTGCGCGCACTCTCCCTGTCTGAATGGCGGCCAATGTATTGATTTGATTAACGACTTTGAGTGCAATTGTGCGCAAACGGGATTCGAAGGAAGGAATTGTGAGATCAATATAAACGAGTGTCTGTCCGACCCCTGCAATAAAGGCGCCAAAATATGCGAAGACCTGATTCTCAACTATACGTGTCATTGCTTTAAGGGCTTCACTGGCAGGCACTGTGAGATCGACATAGACGAGTGCAGTTCCTCTCCCTGTCTGAATGGCGGCACTTGTTTCGAGAAATCTCATCAGCACTTGATCGACAAGTTCTCCGAGAGCTTGATTCGGGACCAGTACTCCAACTTCTCGCAGATCGCCGGATACCTGTGTCAGTGCCCTTCCGGCTTCGAGGGCGTCAACTGCGAGCTCAACATAAATGACTGCGAACACCACTCCTGTATGAACAACGGCACCTGTATTGACGAAATCAACTCTTACTCTTGCCTTTGTCTCACGGGATTCGACGGTATTTTCCATTCGAACCCTTTATTCCCTATTAGTCTTCATAAGTATTACTAATTGTATTGAATTGTATTTCAGGTAAAATATGTCAGTATATGACAGACCCCTGTGTTCTGAACCCCTGTGAGAACGGGGCCACATGTGAGTCAATGCATTCAATTCCTTATAATTCAATAATAAAACTCTAAAATCATTTCTAATACCGAATGTCAGGCATTAAGATCACAAACGAGACCTATCAGTGCAAGTGTCCGATTGGCTTCACGGGGGACAAGTGCCACATAGCCCGCACCTGTCAATCCCAATGTCACAGAGATTTCTCGCATTGCGTCAACGAAGAGATCTGCGCCTGTCTTCCGGGCCATCACTCGAACCTTGCCTTTTGTGATGCCATACAGGACTGTAATATCGCCGGCCTTTGTCTGAATGGCGGCACTTGTGTTGCCAACAGTGACAACGATGGATATTACTGTCAGTGCCCGGAAGAATACACAGGACTTATATGCGAAGAAAAGGTAAACATAGACCAACTGTGCGCTTGACCACAGGTACAGTATGTATGTAACCAATCCCTTGTCTGTCTCTGTCGTAGAGCTCTTCACCGATGAGTTTCGTATTCTATCTGATAATAACGATGGGATGTATTCTCATAATCGCATTACTGGTCGTTTCCATGATATTCGTGCGCAGTGTCAAACACGCCAGGGCTACCAGAGGTACGTACTCGCCCTCCACTCAGGAGATGTTCGGCAACTCGGCCTCAGAAATATTGAAACCCCCGCCCGAAGAGAGACTCATTTGAGTGAAACTATTTTTATATAATTTTAATGTAATTTAACTTTTATTTAACAAAAGTATTATTTTATTTAATTCTTATTTATTTTCAATACTAACTGATCACTGAATTAGCAATAAATATATCATTTTTACTCATTATTTACAATATTTAATAAATAAAATTACAATTCATTTATAATTCTTCATTGTATTGGATATGAAAACAATGTTTTATTTTTAATATCATTTGGTCAGACATAACATGAGTTTGAGTTCAGAGTCTGTGGAACAGCAGACAAGTTATGCACACAATGTATGTCAACTGATTTGCTCTCAGTTTCAATGACTGATTGGTGTGAATGAAAGTAATAGAGAATTAATATAAAGCTATGTCTCAGACATCAGATGAGTCGAAGTGCAGTCGTTTAGCCATTGGCGCCAATTTGTCGGAAGTCATCCGTTTATTGGAATTCCTGTTCAGATAGATATCGGTGTCGAATGTGTTAGAGTTCGGATTAGATTTAGGCAATTGCGCGCTCGGAGTCGGTGCCGGACTGTTGCTGAAGTACGACACTTGTAAAGCCTGTCCACACGAACACCTCTTCAGTGGATTCAAAGACAGCATTCGAGACAACAAATCAATTAAATCGTCTTTGACTGCAGTGAAGATCTCTCTGAAGGGAGTTCCCGGCTGGTGCTTGAAGGCCACGTAGTCGGGCAGTGACTCCACGCCTGGCCACGTCTGTTCGTTAGGCGTTCCAAAAGCCATCATAATTTTGCTCAACTGATCCAAATCAGACGTTCCCGGAAGGAAAGGAGTTCGGAGTAGAAGTTCGGCTAATATACAGCCGACGGCCCACATATCTACTCCTGTGCCATACATTCTGGAACCGAACAGCAGCTCTGGAGCCCTATACCATCGGGTGACCACTTGGTGTGTGTATACTCTGTTGGGAGACCCGAAAGCCTTGGCTAACCCGAAGTCTCCGATTTTCAAAACTCCGTTCGAATCAATCAATAAGTTATTGGGCTTTAAGTCCTTTAGGAAAGAGTGCAGACATTGAGTCAGTTATGCATTGGATTCACAACAAATCGATTTAAATAATTGTAAAAATGTATTGAATGTAATGAATGTATTGAATGCATAGACTGTGTGACTGAATGACTGCATACTCGGTGTAGAATCCAATGCAAATGCAAATATTCGAGTCCTTCTAATGTCATCAATATATAGGACTTGATGTGCGCCGGAGTCAGCACTAGATTCGTGTCTTTGATTATCACTTCGAGATCTGTTTCCATGAAATCGAAAACCAGCGAAACGTTGGATCGATGGCCGAAGACGTCCAACAACTGATCCGTTCGTAAGACAAATATGGATTCAATTGTAATAATAGAGTCAATGGTTTGCATATAAGACCCACTCCTATGATGTTGTTGTGCGACAGTTCCTGCAACAGCTTTATCTCTCTGAGCGCAGTCCTGTTTATGCCATCCCTGGCCTCAGTCCTTGTGCCCAATTTAATCTTCTTGACGGCAACGATAGCATCGGTTTCTATATCTCTGGCCTTATATACAGTTGCGAACTGTAGTCAACGGACAGACAGACACAGACAAAGTTGGATTAGCATTGACACAGTGGACAGTGCGCTGCACCGGCACCACATACCTGTCCCTCTCCCAGGAACTCTATCTTCTCGTATCGCTTCTGTTTCTTGTCTTCATTTGAATACATATTTGATTTAATCTATTGTTCTATAAGTTTATGAATGGCTTAAAGAGAATGTGCTTTAAATACAACTCATTTATCATTGTTTACATCCATTGATCCCATTATTACAGTCGGTAACAGAGTAATCATTATTACGTTATTAGCAGAGGAGAGCAGAATAGTGTGAATTCACACTTCTCATACATTCACACCTGATATTACCGTAATATACGCCTATACGCCTTGTACTGTACATCTGTTCACTATAATCTTAATGCACAGTATGGGCTAATTATTAATATACTGTAATATTACCTGTGCAAACTGACACAGGTAATATTAATATTGTCAGAGTGTGTAACGTTTTATATGTATTGTCTTAAGAATCAGTAAATCGCAAAATACTGTACAATAATTCCAGTATTAATAATAATAATAATAATCTGTAATAGAGTTACAGTTATTCAGAACTTATTCTGTGCTATAATAAGGATATCTGTGTTTACCTCACCTTATATTGAATTTTAATATTTTTATCATTAATTATAACAACAATTATTAGACAATAAGAAAGTGATAATCATTTTCTATATTCATATGCAGTCTATATGTGAGCCAAACGAGAAATAAATTAATTATTCAATCAATTGAATGAATTGACAACAAATTGCAACTTATGTTATGTTTTGTGTCTTAACTGCAAATTATAATCACTATTATTGCCAACAATATTAACAAAACATTATTATTATTATTATTATTATTGATTTGACTGAACATTGCAATGACTTAACTAATTATGAATGAGTGGCCAATTGGGGCCAAAGGAAAGGGTCTTTCGGTCTACCAATGAGTTGAGAATTATAATTGAATTGCTTTTGAATAGATTTATGTATTAATGATTGACTCGAGTGTTGACTCACTTCTGAATGCAATGTAATGTCTATTGAAATCAAATCAGATCTGATATTATGGCGAATGAATTCAAGACAATTACAATCAATACGAACGATGAGATCGACTCAATCGATGACCAATTGATTGAGAAATTGTTTCCCAAATGTCGGCCAAAGAATAAGTCAAACGAAGCGATTGATAGAATAGATTGCAATGATTTGAACCTCAATTATAGCAATAGTGACACAAATAGAGACAATAAAGACATTCTAATAGATCTGGAGGTCATTAACGATATCAATGATAACACTATGAATGAGACCAAAGACAGAGATTGTGTCCAAACAGACAATTCGTGCAATAATTGCGTTAAAACTAATTTAACGAATATTGGCTTCAAATTGGATCAGCTCTTGCTCTCACCCGAAGAAGAATACAAACCATTGAATTATAACTTCATTAATAAGCCATTCATTGACAGCAATGAAGACATTGATAGCACTGAAGAACAAAATAACGGCAAAGAACTGACATTAAGGGAGAGTCGGATAGAGATCGCCGGCGGGAGAGAGATATTCAGCGCTTCTAAGCATAAGTTAAATAAAAAAAGACTGAATTCTAGTCTCTTATCGCATAATAACGTCAATAATGAGGAAAAGGTTTCGCAAAATATAATTAAATGCAAACGAAATAATACGACACAAACTCTGACTATAAATAATGAAAACAATAGAATCACTCAAAACAATGACATATCAGTGGACAGGGAGTCCGTCAATCCATCGGTCAATCAATTGCTTGATTCGCCGATTTGTGATCTTTTATCTGATTTGAGTAAAAGTGCTGAACACAAGCTCAGACACAAACTCTCGTCCGGTATTGTCGTCTACGAAGACTTCACTTCAAAACCTGATTCGGAGATCATTTACGACGACATCGAAGAGATCGACAAAAGAGAACTTCAATTATCAGTCAAACCCATTGCAAACGATTCCGAAGAGTCAGTCAATACTGACTGTCATTCCATTACTTGTGTTAAAGAGTTGTCAATAAATAGCGATTCTATCGATAAGTGTAGAGAAGAGACCAATAGTTTAGACAATAGAAGTGAAAGTGCAGAACAGGAATCAGAGGAACAGATATCAGTTGGAAGTGAGAGCAGAGGAATCGCACGCATCATAGGAACGGTGCAGATCGCCCAATATGATGGCTCTCCCCGTAGATATGGACCCAAACCTCCCGGTTATCCGCAAAGAGTGATCAATAACGAAGACTTATCAGTAGGTTTGGCCAACTCTAGTATTCAAGCCAAAGGACTGGTAGACATTTCATGCGATGAATTGGTTAAATCGATTCTTTCAATCCCTGTTCCATACGAAGACTCGCCGACCAATAGTTGGACGAACGCATCGAACGGTTCAAAGTCTCACTCGTCTGGCATTCAAAGTGCACCCAATAGTGAACACGACATCGAATCCGATAAGAATGAGGTTCTTATGGCAACCAATGATATGAATGTTTACCAGTTCTCAGACCTAGACTACAAGCTCTACCGAATGAATCGCATGGAAAGTGTCGGCAATTCATATGTTGGCAAACGATTGGCTACTCTTTCGTCTGCCAACTCAGAGGAGGACAGGTCTGTCGTCGTCTCACCGGTCAGTCCCTCCAAAAGCCTTAACAACGACTCCAACGCAATGATAGCGCACGAAAATGAACTCATTTTACTGCACGAACGGGTCAGACAACACATTCTCAGTGAAATTGTTTCGGCTGACAGATCGTCAACGGGTACCTGTGCCGGCACTGAGCCAGAGATAGCGGAAGCCGAGAGAACTGAGGAAAAGAGCCGTCACTTCACTCTCTCTCCCGATATAACTGATTGCGACTCAAATGAAATCGAAAGCGAAATCTCATTGGAGGGCAGTTTGCTCTCCAACAGCAAAATTGTAGCCATGCCTGTCCTCGAAGACGGACTATCCAGTGGTGTTCCATCCAGGTATGTCAATCACTGCTTCAATTCATTTTCATTTCTCTTCAAACCCTTTGAGTGTTTTTCTGTTTGATTACAATTATTGCGATTTATTAGTCTCTAAATCCCTATCCGTTCCTAAGCTCTCGAATGTATTGAATATAAAACCCTATTCTCTGTCTAAACCCTATTCAAAGTGTTCACTATATTTGTAGCCGCACTTAGATCTAGCAGTCAGTCGAGTCAATCAAATGCTTCAGAACAGAGGCCTTCAAACTCGGGTAGAGTTGGATCAAACGGATCACTAATGGCTAACCCATTCATAATTAATACTGTTTTTCATAAGTTGTCATATTTTTAACACAATCTATGAATTCAATAGAATTAATGCATTTTTCAAACATTCTTAAGCCATATCTCTTACTAATGTACTAAACATTTAAGTTCTCTCTCTATTGACTCAGTTATCTGTAGTTTATATTTGCGAACATTATCAGTGAACCTGTCTTACAATTAAGACATTCAAAACAATGAAACATTTGAACTGCAGTTACAGTATATAGAGAGAGTGTATATCGAAATATTCATAGAGAGTGTCATTTGTTCGGACATTGTTATACAGGTATACTCTGTGACGTACAGACAAGGAATCTGATGTGTGCTCAACTTTGAGTAATACCTGTTATTTATTTTTGATAATTTTTTATCTCTTTTGATGATTTCATATCAGTTTGAATAAAATAATTGTTGAATAGAAGTTTAATTATTTATTAAAAAAATTATTTTAATCACAACTCTTGTGTTAAAAATTTGATATCAAACTGATATGAAATCATCGAAAGAGATAAGAAGTTATCAGAAATAAGATAACGGCTATTACTGCAGTTGAACACACATTAGATTCCTTTTCTGTACTTGCTGTACTGTACTTGAACATTTTCTAGAGCAGTGTTGTTACGGGTATAAGAAATCGACTAAAATTGTGTGCATTTCATATATGAAATAAGTTAGAAATAACATGATATCACTCACACGTCATTTCAAAGTGCTCAGTACCAATTTGGCTTATTTTTTATTGAGCTCTTATCTACTAAAAGAGAGCCCTTTCCTTCTGACTCACTCCTCGGTGTTATGTTATATACTTTTGATCACAACTTTCGCCGTGAGTCTATGTATGACAGTTTAACAACACAGATCTAGAGTCTAGACCTAAGCTGGATTAAAGTAGAAGGGGTATATGAAATAGTTTAAGAATGTGTACATATTGTATATGAGATCATGTTTTTTCTAATCTAACAATCACAGGTAATTTCAAAGAGTAATTACTAATTTTTTGTGTCTCAATTCAAATTTCTTGATTTCTGTTATTGACTCTAATCTACTAAAACTGTATCCTTTAGCCCAAGTAGATATGTTCTATACTTTTGATCACAACAATAACAGTGACACTTTGAATGACATATAAATATATCGCGTTTAATTTGACACTGCTCTAGACTCTAATTTATAGTTCGGCAAAATTGAATTGAGTGTCTGCAAAAACACTCTCATCAGTCCGACGACTGAAGCTCAATAAAAGGGACTTAAGCTTTGTTCTGAATTTTAAAGCATGTGAAGCACTGAACAGAACAGGTTTTTTTCAGTAAGATCTGAAGTTCCCTTTTATTAAGCTTCAGTCATCGGACGGATACAAACGTTAAGTTCAGAGTTGGGTGCCGACCGAGTTAGGTGTGCGGAACGATACTATAATCGATGAACTGTATAATGCAAATATTCTATGCATTGTCGTAGAGAGTATCTTCCTGAATTATAATTGTATCCACATATATTTCTTCATTTATTTTAAGTGCGTTCAGATTGACTTCTTTGCATTCTTTCCTATCAGTGATTAATTTGAAATTTTGTTTCAAATTAAATAAAATATAAATAAATATGAAAACAATTATCAAGTAGTTTATGCTGAGTAGCATATAGAAAGTGTGGAAGCTTTTTGAATCTGGGGCTTTGAATTGTGCTGGGTTATTTTTAAGATAACATTCTTACCAAACCTCCTCTAACTCTCTTTCAAATGACACCACTATCAAGTCCTGTACTGTTAAGTGCAAACCAACCCCCCATGCTCTTGAATTTGGTCAAAAAGGTATACAGTTGTTTGAGTCAAGGTATAAATTTAATAGTCATTTATAACCCTGAATAGATTTGAAATTAACTTCAGTTGATAAGTTAAATATTTAGTGGAAAATAAGTTGATTTTTTGAATCAAACCAATTGAAAACAAAATAAAATTTTCCACTGGATAGTCAACTTATCAACTGAAGTTAATTCCAAACTATTCACGTTTACAAATGACTATCACATTTATAACTTGACTCAAACAATTGCAGTATTTTAGTGCCAAATTCAAGAGCATGGGTGATTGGTTTGCACTTAACAGTACTGTGACATGAATAGAACATTGTTAACAGTAATAAAATGAGCCGAACTTATAATGTGATGTCAATTCATATATGACTTGCGAATTTTCCCTGAATCATTTTGGAATTTCACTGCTTAATTTACATATTAGACAAATTTTATTGAATTTTTAAAATAATAATTTTCTTTAATGCAATTCAGCCTATTTTACAATTTCTGGTAATTATCGCATTGTTTACACATATTTGTGAATCTGTTTAAACATTAAACTAAAATAAATACTTCATTGCATACGACAGGACTTGAAATCTGTGAATCAGTTTATATTCTATTAAATTGTTTTCTCATTCAAACTATAAAACTGACTGCGATTTCACTCATAATTATTTCAATACAATTATGTCTAATATTC
>JAQIWA010001503.1:0-17987 GCA_034693305.1 Eueremaeus valkanovi | reverse complement strand
AACGAATATCAATACAAATACACCAATTCGTGTGCTTTTATTACTTCTCATTGATATTCCTTCTGATTGTGCAGTCAGTGTTCGGAGAATATCAATATAAATATTGTTTAACTTTCTATTTAAGGATATTTTAAATAGAATTCCAATTGTTATACAACTTATGAATAATATGATCCATATCTGAGTAATTGTAATAAATATGAAAATAGAGTTACAAGTTATATGATCTTGTCAAATTAAATGAAATTTACCTTAGTATCAAATAATTTAGTGAATGAAAAATATGAATAATCTTTTGAAAGCTTCAATCCGGTAATCATTTCTGCAAGGTAAAACTTGTCAATCGCAACTGTGTCGTGTTCGTCAGCATTAATTGAGCTTGGATGTTGTAAATTTAATGACACTGAATATTCATAATCCTGCGAAAAAAAGATTTAAATAAAACAAAGTTGACGCATTAATATATAACCTCCGCTTTGTGGAGTTATTTGACTTTTAAATGATGCTGGTGAATTAGGGATCTTCAAGGTGACTATATGCAAAATAGCATCTATTAATTTTCAAATACCATAATACAGTAAACTCTCCATAAAATCACATTCTATATATTCACAATTCTTTTATTTCACCCTGATTGTGATCTACGGAATTGGGAGCAATGTATAGTATAATTTCACCTCTCTATATTATCACTTTCACACGAGATTAGATTATTACATACAGTTATATATTGAGCACATTCTATAATTTCACATTTGAAATGATGTGAACTATCTGCTGAAATGTGAAATAAATCTCTCTTATCCCAGTTACTTTCGAATTAACTAATAGCAAATTATTTTTCAAGTTATTAAATTTGATTTAATTCTAAACATTCATCTGGTAGACTAAGTTTAAACTACCTTATTGACCTTCTTTCATCTTCAAATGTACCATTTTGGGTTTGGAATTATACAAATCCGCCATTTTGTTTTTCTATATTCTCACATTCTTTAATTCACCTAGCAAAAATCCGGTCTTAAAATGTCAATTTATTGAGAGTTTACAGTAATTTCCAATTGGTTTAAATTTCTGTAAAAATCCCCCATTTTATAAACGGGGCATTGCTTATAGCTACTTATTGTTTGACATAGTTACAAAACAAATATCACACTTTTTTATGATGACCTTTCTATTATCTACCCTTCCTAACACAACACTCAAAATTTTCACCAAGGCCTACTTGTAGTTCTCTTGCCGGAGTCATCAAATTTTTTCCTCAATTATATACACATTTTTAATATCAAAGTGGAGTTAAAAAGAATAATAGTGCTAGAAGTAAATATTAAACTGACCTCGATATTCGCAATAAAACGCATAGTTAAGCATAAATTACATGACAGAAATTGAGTGGCAGCCATACGGTATCCGTAAATTGTTCTCACCTACATCAATTGAAACGAAATTATTTAGAATACCTCATTTAGAATTCATCAGTTCAGAAAATATTTAAGCTTGGAAGAGCTTTTGAAATTATTAAATTCATCACCTTACCATGTCTAACACAACTGTTATATTGCCTTGATGGTCACATTTATTTACGCAATTTATTATTTGACCAAGATAAATATTTTTATAATGGATAAGAGATAATAATTTTTTAATATCCATGTTAGTGATAGTTTCAATTTATTTTCTAAAATTAAACTAGTAAATATATCTCATGAAAACAAGGATGAAATATTTTTAGAACCTAAACACATAATTAACATCAAGATACATTCACATTCAAATTTCCATCAGTAAAGTTCGCTTACGAATATTAATTATATTTGAGTCAAATATCTCAACAAATATTTTCTTATCAAAAGTTCTATATTTTGTTGAATATATTAATAGTAAATACATACGAAAACTCTACGACTATTTTCTTATAATATTATGTATGACTGGTATGTCTCCAGTAAAATGCTTGAAATAAAGAACGACGGTACAGACTTTTTAAAAAATGATGCACTTTGCTTATAGACAATATTATTATATAAAAATCGATCCTGGTATTATGAATAATCGATGAAATTAACCTGAATATTAATTATATATATTATTGTCTTTTAGTAATAATAAAGATATAATATAATTAAATGCAAAAAAAATGTTATGAAATCTATTGGTTATTGCAATCATTAGTCAGTGTTTAAAGCAATACTAATGACAAGAAAATATATGAATTTATTTCATAATTTTGAAAATCAATTATTCGATTATTCAAGGCTCTAATAATGAGAAAATAAGTAGAGTTTAAATGTGTTGACAATTTATTAATTCAAATTAACTATTCATAAGAAATTATTCAATTATATTCAAATCAACCTTGTTATTATGAATAATCAATTTAATTATTATGTATATACAGAGTGTTTCATATTAAGCACAAACTTTGAATCGTGCGCCGCAGAAAAACTACAGAGGATACAATATTGAAGCCGATCTTATTTGAAAGAGGGTTAGTTTATGCAGTACAATATTTGTCCCTGATCAATTCGAAGATTATTTTGGTTATTTTATGTGCACTTAGTAATGGCGCGCAAATCAAATTTTTATTATGTTCTTAATAGACAAGTCAATATTTCATCATTTTCGATTCTAGCGCCTTTATTTGTGCGAGGATATTTTTCATATATAATTTTCATCCACCCTAACTATCCCCTCTTTCAAATAAAATCGGCTTCAATATTGTACCCTCTGTAGTTTTTCTGTGACGCACTAATCAATGTTTGAGCTTAATATGAAACAGTCTGTATATTATTTTGTTTAGCAATAATAATAGCATAGCTTATAATTAAATTCGAGAAATAATTATGACCAAGAGCTTTTAAATATCTCTAAATTACTAAAATTCATTGTTCCTTACTTATTGGCATGGCTCAATTCTAGATGACTAATTATGCATGAAAAATATCTCAAATGAAATAATTGTGAATATTTCAGAGTTATTTCTGTTCAAGTGCAAAATACTCTATTCAAGGACAAAAGCAATGTTGGTGGTTATGAATTCTATTGCTCATACGCTTTATTACAGAGATAGGCAATGGGTCTGACTACAGGATACTATCTGAAGCCTATCTTATTTTGTATTTTTCCTCCAAGTTAATTCAAGATTGATTAATTGATTACCCTGTACAATCAATTCAATGCAATCATTAATTGTGTCTATTTCAGCTCAAACTGGCATTCTTAGAAAGTCCTTGATTCTATGACCTGGTACAAAAGTTTCTGATAATGCGGGCAATTTGTTCGGTCTGGTGGAGGAGTCGGTTGTGATCTCCTTCTCACCGCTAACCGGTCTCAGTGCTGCTTAACTTTGTTGAATGTATGATCAACACTAGCCAGTGCGCGAATTCCAGGACCCTTATTATGCATGCACAGGTAGTTTAGTCATAGTATTGTGAACTGCAAAAGAAAGTCCAACTCTGAGACCTTCACTGCAATACATACACCCATAGTAATGTAAATACACCCATAGTAATGTAAATACACCCATAGTAATGTATGGGTGTATGTATTGCAGTGAAGGTCTCAGAGTTGGACTTTCTTTCGCAGTTCACAATATATATTGTGAAATTGTAATACAGGCAAATATTTAATTGAAATCTATTTCATAACTAATTTGAATAAATATTATATAACGAAAAAAAATTATTTTATTGCAGACAAAAAAATAAATAAAAACAATATATTTGAATATTTTTCTAATTGAAATTCAGTTGGAACAGGAACAAAATAAATAATTAAATTCTGATTATGTAATCAGTAATGACGTTCATTAGAAAAATCAATAAATATTTCGTTCGTACACTGAAGGCAATTGCCATAAGAGACGCTTGATTAAATTTTTTGCGAGTATACTCGCTTATGTTCTTGAGAACCTGTCTGTCTGTCTGTCTGTCTGTCTGTCTGTCTGTCTGTAATATTAATCTATTAAATGTACTGTTTTTAGGCATAAGTAACAATAACAGTATAAATCACATGTTTTACATATTGCATTATTCACCACCTATATATAAATTTACGGTAAATTTACGGTAAATTTACCGTAAATTCCGGTAAATTTGCCACCAAATCATAATTTACGGTAAATTAACAACGTTAGTCACAATACAGATGAAAATCTTTTGTGCACGGATGACTTTTTAATTATATTTTCAAATTTAACAGGGTTGAATTGTACAATCATTAACGCATTCAAAATAGTAGATATAACGTATTTTCGGGTCACTACTGCATAAAATCTGCCTTTGTCGATCGCCTTCAATATTTAGGTACTTCTAAAATATTGTACCAATTCTTGTTATATTATTGGAATTCAATAATATTCAGATTGCCTTGATATAATATTCATATATTTACTTATTTTTGTTTATTCTAATGCTATTTCATATTTGACTCAAATATTGAATAAAATATGAATAAGTTGTGAAATATTAATCAGGATATAAATAGAAGCGAATATTAGAACATAAAATATTTTGCATAAAAGTTGTATTATCAACTCTATTGTTACTAGATGCAATTGAATTTTGTTTCGATTGGATAAAGGTATTTTTATACTGTAAAATTTATTGTAACACATTCAATAAATATTTTCAAATTCTAGAATATATACTAGCTTAAATAATGTACTCTGCAAAATATATGTCTGTAATTCCTATTGGTTTCGTAAATTTTTACCGAGCTATTTTATGCGAGACTAAATGCAACAATCGTGGTAGTATCAACCTCATTTATTATTCGGTAAGTAAAATTGAAATAGAGGTTTGGAATCAACCAAGTTTTTTTAAAAAAATTCTTAATTGTTAAATTAAAACACTTCTATCGATGATCTAGACACAATTTGATTTTTAATTCTAAATACTGATTTTTATTTCAACTCACAAGGAGTATATACTTGTGTTGGTCATATAGTGTTGGTCTGTAAAGTCCCAACCCCCTTAAAAATAACTATACCACACTTTTGTCGTTTTTAATCTAGGTTATTTTAATTATAAACAATGTAATTTATTAATATTTGCATTTTCATTTACATTCAAGCAAATTTTAACCGGCTACTATTTGTCAATGGTTCGCTATCTTACCTGTACACTTTGTTTATCTGTCCGAATTACACCGAATGATAAAGAGGTGAAAAGTGACTATTTAATGTTGTCATTGGTGAATTCTAAATAATTGTTCATAAATAGATTGTGCGCAATAACTCAATATCATTGAGCCGGCTAATTTATTCACCCAGAATGGTTGAACCGTTTATTATGATTCCACTCAAACAAACCTATCGTTTGGAAATCATATCTGGATTGAAGACATCGGAAGATAAGTCGTATTTTGCTTTTGGAAAGCTATTTGACCTACAGGTAACTATTCCACCCGTCAAAGTTATTGTACAGTTTATAAATAATCTTGCTAGATTTTAAGCTAGATGAATTTATCCGCAAATATTATCAATCAAGATAAATTTATTTCAGCTGCATAAATACAAATTAAAAATGTAAAAGTTGCAAATTTACCTGTAGTGCCGGTAAAAGCTAGTATAGGGTAAGTTATGATGTCTTACCGTGGCGACATCTATTAGATCAAGTTTATTTTATATATAGAATATTTTTCCAGCTTCATGTGATTTTATGTTAAATTTATATATAAATTACAGTAATTTAATTTACAACGTTAATAGTAATTCTGAATATTTACAATCAAAAATTACAGACCTGGACATATATACTCATCAGCTGTTTGACCTTGGGTATTCTGATAAAATTGATGAATTATGGAAATAAAGGCTTTATATGTATTTACATGGATATAATGCGCACAATGACTGCTCAATCAGAAGGAATATCAATGAGAAGTAATAAAAGCACACGAATTGGTGTATTTGTATTGATATTCGTTTGGATAATGAGTGCGAATATTATAACGAAATCATTTACGAGTCTAATAATGAACTCGTATTTCAATATCAAATCCATTCCTATTGTCGGGAATTTAAACGATTTGATAAACAAGAAGGATATTTCGATTGCAGCACCAGATCCAACCTTGCCGCAATTGAATGAAAGTGATTTATATCCAGGCAATTTAATGGTTGAAATATTTGAAAGAAGTAAAAAGTATCAAGTTGCACTTAAAAATCATTCTTCAAGGGCTACTGCTTTGCAACAAATATTCACTGATGTTGTACAGGGTAAAACGGTGTTTCTAACAGAAACAAGCCAGGTTAAAGATTTCCGGACCATATTTTATGATAAAAGAAATTTGCTCCACGTATCTGATAATAAATATTTATATGATTACGAAGTAGTAATAGCACTTAAATGGAGCCCAATATTACCCTTGTTTAATTTAATGTAGGTTTGAAATCTGTACAGACGTGGAATCAAATGTGTGCTTCACTTTGAGTAATACATTATTTCTGATAATTTCTAAACTTATTCGATGAAATCATATCAGTTTTAAATCAAATTAAATTAAACAAAAGATAACAGATATTAATGAAAATGATGCACAGAGTTTATTCCACGTCTGTACAGTCTTATCGATGGCATGTTAATGAATATTGTTTTTATTAATTATTTTGTTAATAGAATGAAACGCTTTATGGAGAATGGAATCGAAATTTATCAAGATATGATCAATGATATAATTAGAAATGCCAATTTGAAGAATATATTTGAACAAGGTAAAAATGGGACTTCATGCGAAAATGAAGAACGATTACATGAATACATAGAATTAAAAGAATTCTTGCGCAACAGTATTCTTGTACTAACCTGCGGTCATTTATTAGCAATGGTAATTCTATCTGTCGAAATCATCTATGTCTTTTTTCGATACAAGAAAGCATCGAATAAGATAATCGAGCAAGTTGTATGGGAATTCAGACATGCTAGACTAATGAGAATTCGAAATAAATTCATGAAAGCTGTAAATGTATCTGTTGAACTGACCATGCTATAAAATTTAATTATTAATCTGTTGATTAAATCTAAACATTTATTATCATAAATCAATGAATAATAATACTAAACTGTAATAAAATTCTTAACAATAAAAGCAAATACATTTGTTTGTTGTTAAGTGTTAATATTGGGGTGATCATAATCGTTTATCATTTTATAATTTTTTTACAACAAAATATGAACATGATTGTTCAAGGTATGGCCCAAAATATGTACCAGGTAATAATTTTAGGAGCACCGGTTATAATTCTCTATACACTTATCAAGTTTAATTATTTTTCAAATGAAAAAAAAATCAAGCAACTAATCTAATAAAACTGATTTGTTCTACGCTTCAAAAGAAATGTGCTGGATGCACGAAGTTTTTAATCCTAAAGGCCTCTATCCAGCATATTTTCTTGATTCACTCGATTGTCCGATTATCATAGAATTGGAATACGCTCTGTGTACCCATGTTTTGCAAGCCATTATAACTTTAATTATTCCAGTAAGTTTGTTTGATATTTTATTCTATAACTTCAAAATAATTAACCTTATTCATTTGATATTTTTTATAAAAAAATGCTAAAGGTAAAAATATAGATTGGAAATCTACGAACTAGTTCATTTGTAAATAACATGCAAATAGCTTGCTAAACCAAAAAATTACATATCAATTTTCTACATGGTTATGTTTTGTTTAAATCATCCATTACAGTTTAGCCCATAAATCATCAACTTGGAATATAAATTATTCATTAACTCGTAAGTAAGACCGTCTCGATTAAACAAGGTTGAATCTGGGCATTATTTTTCATATAGAAATAATAGATTATTTCTATCCTAACGGTAAGAGACTTCTAAAAAAATAAACCTGGTTCATTTGATAAATGTAGTTGATTTTTAATCAAAAATCAAATTTTTAGAGAGATAGAGACCGAATATCATATCCATCACATTTATCCATTTCAACTTTTATTTAAAATTATCCAGTACAGTTTGAAACAAAAAAATTTTCATCTAGTAAATTTAAAAATTTTCATTTATATATAACATCTCTCAACATTTTGGATTCCTATCAATTCTGATAATTATTTTTCATACGGAACCAATAGAGTATTTCTATCCGGAGCAGAAAACCAAATGATTCAACTTACCAAGATAACAAATAGCTTGAAAGGTAGAAAAACAGGTGGTAAAGTTAAAATATATCAATTACAGATGAAGCTTGGTATAAATTGATCAATAAAAATAATAAAAATTTTGAACAATTATTTGCAACCTTGAAGCATTCCTGAAAAAGTTTAGATAAGCAAAAGAGATTGAAAAGCTATAAGCTAGTTTATTTGAAATAAACTAGTAAAAATAAAACAACTTTTTCGCCGAATAAATTAACTATTTAATTTTCTGCATGGTAACGTATTTTAAAATTATCCATTACAGTTTCAAATGATAAAATTTAACTTGTATAAATTCAAATATCAGCCGAGATAAATTTCAAACAAGGCTGATAGAGAATTATATTAACCCGTCTTCATAGAATATTCTATGGGTTATATTTGATCAGGATATTATGTTTAAACTTCAAATTTTTTCATTTAAATTAAAAATCAATTTTAATTTTCAAATACATACAGTACCTGTACATATTTAAAAGTTTAACTAATCTTTCAAAAATCAATATCCAATCTTAATTAAATTGAAGTTAGTATGTGCAATCAATTATGAAGCTCAATTTTATTTTACCCAAAATTTACTGACCTTGATCGATTTTAATAAAATTAATATTAGAAGCAGTGTTAATACTATAGTTATGAATATAGATTGAACCAAATATCTTATCATGATAATCACCAATAGATCTAACTATGATCAATGTATATTCGCTGATAATATCGTTCGTGCTTGTTATTCTATAAGCTTGAAAAAATAAACCTTGTCCATGTAATATTTTTAATAAAAAATATTCTTACATGCTTTTGTATGTATGCAAAAAATGATTAAAAATCTACAAGCTAGTTAATTTGAAATAAACCATTAACTAGTAAAAGAAAAATCAGATCGTTGGTTGAACCACATAAGTAGCTTATCAATTTATGCATAGCAAAGGTTTTTTTTAAATTATCCATTACAGTTTTAGTCAATGAGTTAGCAAATGCATAAATTCTTCATTATGATAATATGAATCATCTTTCAACTTTATGAATTTCAAGCAAGGTTGAAAATTGGCTTTATTTTTATAGGCTACTATTTTTCATAGCGTATTTCTGTCCTAAAAAATAAACTTGGTTTATATTTGATAGTTGATTTGTTATTAACAAGTAAAAAAGATATTGGTTTCAGAACCAATAGTTTATCTATCACATTTATACTGATATCTACTTAAATTTTTAATTATCTATTACAGTTGTAAACAATAAATTATCGACTAGTACATTTAAATATTCTTCATAAATATACGACATCCCTCAGCTGTGTTGATTTTTAACAAGGTTGAAAATAGGAATTATTTTTCATATGGAACTAATAGAGTATTTCTGTCCGAAGCAGTAATACCAAGTGATTCAACTTACCAAGATAACAAATGGCAAGAAATGGTGAAAATATTAGGTGGTAACTTCATAAAATAATCAATTACGGATGCAGCTTGGTATAATTTGATTACTAAAAACAATAGAGGATTTGAGCAAGTTATTTGAAACATTGAAGCTTTCCTGAAGCTTTTGGACCCTCTCATTGAAAATCAGCTTAAGTTGAATGAACGGGGTCCCTTATAAACATTAATAAATTCAAATTCAAATTCAAGCTGTTCTCCTTTGAAAAAAATAATGAAAACTTTCTTAAACTTACCAGAGTATATCAATATACATAGCTAATAGGAAAAATGAGATGAAAATCAAATTAATTTGCAATTAATATCATTGTAAACTTTTGCATTAAAATTAATAAATTTATTATTAAATTTAATGCTTGATAGAAAATTTAATAAATTTTTCAACGCTACTTCTCATATATCATCTGTAAACAGGTTTAAATAATCTTAACACTACAGTACACTCGCTTCAAAACAATAGAAAACACATTTATTTTAGACATAAATGATGAAATTTATCAACATGATAGAATCTGACTTATTTTCAGCAATCATCAGGTATATTTTTCAAATTTATCAAAAAAACAATTAATATAAAAATTACAGTTCACTAAATTACTCCTAGAGTTTCAGTGTTCAAAAGTGTATTAATCAAAAGCCGAGTCAACACATTTGAAATGTCTGTCATGAATGGCATCACTCACTCAACTGATATTTTTCCATTAAAAATAAAGTTATTTGTCCAGAGATAATAAAAATCACAAATTGCCTTGCACCATTTAAAGATACTTGTTGTTGCTTGTGAGTAAGGTGAATATTTGTCATAATTCCCACCCCACTATTCTATGACACAAGCTTTTAATTTTCTATTCCCTGTACTTTTCTTGTGTGGGTGAATTTTAAAATATTGTCATTTTAAGCCCTGTATATATTTAACACAAATCATAAAGTCCAGCTAGATAATATACTAGTATATTGAAATTCTAATTTCTATTGGCTATAATCAAGACCCTTTTCAATTATGTTTGTAAAGTTGACAAAAAACATGACTCCTATTCATGTCTTGCAATTCTCTGGATATAACCAAAGATATTGTTCAACAAATTGTTCAGTTATTTCGTACAATCTTTGGAAAATACTTATTATAGCGATTAAAATGAGATTCAAATGCTTTGATTAGGTTTTTAAAAACATAAATATTTTCACACTTCGTATAAATGGTTTAAAAAACTTGTTGAACAATAATATGCGAGTCTTTGCAAAATATATTTATGTTTATAAAGATTTTAAAAATATTACAATTTTGGAAAATATCCAAACATTCTCCAAATACTCTGCCACTCATTCAATCGGAACAACGATTATTTGTAAGAATAGAGTCAATTCCGCATTATTAGTGTCCATATTATTAATAATTGAATAAAGTTTTATACAAAAAGATAAAAACAGAAGTAAAGGAGTGCTCGGAATGAATGAACAATAAAATTGAAGGAAATAAATGCTGAATATATTATAATTAATGACTCGTTATATTAATATAAATGAATCTCTAATTAATCGAAAGACAAACGAAATGTTTTTTATGTAAAATATCTGATTTGAATGCAATTCTGGAAATGCAATGGTTGAGTTGGCATTAGGGCAGCACCTGATCAAAGCAATTCTGTTGTACACAAATGCCAAATGATCTGGACAATATATCAGAGACCGGGCAATGGGTCCGACGACAGGGGGGGTCAGCCAAAAGAGATACAATGAATCAATTTTTTCGCCCAAAAGTGCCTCATTTTCGAGTTTTTCCGCAAAATCTTCCAAAATCAGAAGGAGGGGTCAGCCTCAGCCAAAATCCTACGTGGGGGTTAATCCCTACCCCCATTGCCTATCTCTGCAATATATTGTTTCTGCTATAACAAATGGAAATACTAGCTTGTAAAATTTGAAGTTTTTTAGAGAAAAAGTGAAATTTTCTATTTAGCCTTGCTTACTTACAATATTAGTTAGTTTTGCGAATGTATGATAACAATAGATACAATGCGTTACTTTGTCGAAAAAATGACCCGTTTGGAAGAACTTGAGCTCAATTTATGACAATTTAGATTAAATTTAGCCGAAATTCTCAAAAGTTTGTCCATGGTGAAGCCTTTAGCGCCCTTTTATTCAGCCTTGATAAAAATTCTCGGGCATCAGCTAAAAGTTAGGGGTATTTTACTAAATTCGTAGGCCTTAGAGATCAAATGAGTATTACAGGCACTCCATTCCGCATCCCTGAATAATTCATTATAACTCATAAATTCCGATAAAAATATAAAATAAAAAGAAAACTGTTTTAAACCTTGATAATTAGCAAACCTGGACACGAATTTATAAGATTGCGATATTCCTATGTATTGTATAAATAGAATTCAATAGAACAGTTCGGGTGAGTCAACAAAAAAATGAAAACATTAAAAAAATTCTTAATTATTTTTCTATAATTACTTATTACAGTAATTGTTTCATATAATCCCTGTGCAGTACAAGGTTAATTTAATATTATCTTCTCAGTAAATGTTTTGTTTAATTATATATTTAGTGTCTCAACAGTACAGTAGTATTCAAAGGAAAGGGTAATTAAAATCTTTTGTGTTTTTCTTAATATAAAGCTTTAATATATAATAATATTAATAATAATAATCTGTTTCTATTTCACTCATTTTTATATCTCAATTGAAATTCTTAAAAAGTATACTAAATATCAAAACATGAATACAATCGAAAACTTTCTATAATTTATCATTTCTTCTGTAATTAATATTTTTTTTTCGTTAAAGAGCTAAAAAAACATTACAACTGTTTCGTGTTTTTAAAGTTTTTTTCTTCCAAAATGTGATTAAGAAAATGATTGATATTCTGAATTTCAATAAAGAATTGAGTAGGCTCAAGTTTTCACTAAATGGAATTTTTGATCAAGTTTTTTAGATACGAGGCGTAAGTCTTTCAATTAATATCCTATGGTTCATAAGTAAATGCACTATATTCGTTAGATTCGCACGCGCGTCAAGCACAGGTATGCGAATCGAATATGTGTTCGATTCAAAGTTTGAACATTACTCTAACATAATTTGATGTCAATTTTAATGATAATTAATCTGATCTAAAATGAGAGTCACTCAAAGACAAGAGATCTCGAAAAATATTTTGCATTTCTATACAAAAATTTTCAATTATAATTGAGAAAATTCAATAAAATGACTGTGTTCTAACCCACCAAATGTACCTCTTTCTTGCCCTATTGAGAATTTTTGGTCATACTGTAAGAGAAAATACTCTCTGAGATCAAATACATCTAAAGATATCAATGTCTTCCGTAAAGTTTGGTGGGATATCTGCTTTTCAGTGGCAGAAACTCTTGCAAAGTCACTCATGAGGAATGTCCGCAAAAGACCTCGACAAATCTGAGATTATGACATATTGGCTCTGTTTAAAGACAAAAGTTGATGTCTTATATAATGATTATCTTGAGCATAAAATCTTATGAAAATCCATTCAATAGTTTTTTTGTGACAAATAAAATGAAATATTGCATTTACTTATGAACCATATGATAACTTAAAAAGTAATCGAGTGAAAAATTTTTCATTAGCATATTCGTAATTGTCGTAAAAATCTGAATCGATATGATATTTAATAATATCAAATCAGTGCGAGGATATCCTGGGTACATCATGTCAAATTTTGACGCCATTCCAAGGTATCAGCCATCGTAATTTTTCTAAGGTTAAAAAAATCATGAGAAATGGCAACTATCCGGCTACAATTCGGTGAAAACATTTTCAAAATCGAATAACACATTCAAAAGTTATTCAAGTTTTAGCTGTCCCAGATAGTTATTTCGTATACTGTATTTATAGCGACTTATCAGTTATGGCCGGTCAGAATGAAGCAGAACTTTTAAAAATGATCACGCTTAGTTTGATTTAAAATATTAGCCCGTTATCACTAGAGACTTGATATGAAAAATTTTTAATTTTACCTGTACGCTTTTAAAAGAATTCCCTCCTGGTCCCTCAGACAAAGCCGTGGAAAAGAATTTGGAAAAAAATACGATTGCTCCCATACCCTTGTCATCAGTTCCATTGTCTACCTCTGGTATGAGATTCACTCCTAAAGGTATTCAGGGTATTTTGATCTGTTTTGAATAAATACAATTCTAATACAATTTTCACGTAGGGAACAAACTTTTGCCGTCTTATTTGAAATTTTCGAATGACTTGAAGAATAGTAAACCACTTATACGTAAAGCGGGAGAAATGGTTAGATTTGTTGTGAATGTCCAGTCATTTCCTAACAACCAATCCGTACAACTTTTTTGGCATAAAAATGATGTTCTCATTGAGAAGACTGACAAACATTACAGAACAGGAGTGAAAACTAATGATCAATATATTCAAGCTTACTTATTGGTGAAAAACATAGAACCGGAAGACAGTGGCACTTATATGTTGGTCAGTTAGCTCTGAAATAATTTAAGTCAACACAAGTTAATAATAAATTAATTTTTTTATTTGATTTATAAATCAATTGATATAATAGTTTGGAAACACGAGTCATATGTCGACTAACATAACGATGCGATTACTTGTGAGCGATTCGCCCATTGCTAGTGAAGTGATAATAGTTTTTGTTTCGCTTGTTTTGGTCGCAATTGTTATTATAATATTCATAGCTATATGTGTGGCCAAAAAGATCAGACAGAAAAGGGTCAGTCAGTCAGTCAATCGAATATTACATTCACTTTCTTTTTGTTTTTATTTTTTAGTGATTTTATTTATAATTTTTTTTACGCATTTCAGAAACAAAAACATGAATTTCAATACTTCTCGCACAAGCAGTTTAAGACGGGACAGATTGAACTGTTTAACCCGGATTTGCCTCTCGACGATCAATCAGAGCTATTGCCTTACGATCCCAGATATGATTTCGCAAAAGAGCGCTTGAAATTAGGTCTGAGTTTATGAATACAATTATTCACTTCATATCATATTATATGACTTCTATAATGTTGATTATAGGCCGGACCCTAGGCCAGGGTGCTTTTGGCAGAGTCATCAAAGAAGAGGCTATTGGTCTCGCAGACGGAGAAACATCGACAACAGTGGCCGTGAAAATGCTTAAGGGTTTGTATGACTGTGTGATTGCATTATTATTAGGCATTAGAACCAATTGAAGGGTAATAATACAATCACTGATCGAAGCACACATTTGAATAAAGTCAGTGCTTAAGTGCTAGTCCGACCCAGCCTGGGTAAGTGCTCGAACCCAGGTAGGGGCATTCGTCTCTTTGTCACTTGAGGGCGCCTAAAAAGTGGACAAGGTCAGCTGAGGCCAGACAATCCAAAACAGGGACTTTTTGGTAGAGTTTGCTAGTTTAGCCAAAGACTGACAGATTCGAAGACCCCGAGTGTGTTCTCTTAAAAAAACCTGTGACACTATCCTCCCTGTGAAGAATTCCTGGCTGGGTTGAAATGCCCGGTTGATCAGGGTAAAGGGGGAATCAAGAAAAATGCCTAAAAAACATTTTATTTCTCCCTGTCTCGTCCTGTTTAGAAGTTGATTAATTACCCTTTTCTGTTCATGACCAAGACAAAAATCGTTTAATCTTGTTGAATTCAAATATACGTATAATTCTGTTAAGCATTGTATACAAACATAAAATAACTAAACTTTTATTACATACAGAAAGAGCGGACATAAACCAAAGAAGGGCATTGATGGCTGAGTTGAAGATTCTAATTCACCTGGGTCGACACCTGAATATTGTCAATCTATTAGGTGCGGTCACAAAGAACTTAGCTCCCAAGGGCGAAATCCTGGTGATCGTCGAGTACTGCAAATACGGCAATTTGAGGCACAATTTGCTCGCAAACAGAGATTCTTTTGTCAATCAGTTGAACGCACAGACAGGTCATATCAAAGCAATGCAGGAAAGAAGAACTGCCGTTAGCACAGTTCGATGTCTTCTTCACATCTATGACAATGAGACAGAGATGTGAAGAAGACGTCGAACTGTTTTAACGGCAAAGAGTCTGCGGTCAAAGACATATCAAATACGAATTCTCAGAACACGAATGTAAATAAAGAGACCGTTTGTTACGCGGATATTATGCATAACCAACAGAGCGGTAGTTATTCTGACGGATACATCGCTCTGACGGACGCAGTCAATGACACCGGTCAGGATACTGGCCAGGATCCAATATTAACAATTGGAAAGGGAGGCTATGGCGTACATAAGCGCAATAAAGATAAGGTTGTTGTGACAACACGTGATCTGTTGAGCTTTGCCTTCCAGTGCGCCCAAGGAATGCAATACTTGGCCAACAGGAAGGTATGTCAAGATTCCAAGAATAGACAATATTGGCTACATTTCACCTTATCCCAGGCCAATACTTGTTCCCATTCCCTATATTATTGTCATATTCATGTACAGTCTGTAACATCTAAAATGTTGCATAGTTAAATGCAGTGCGCAAACTAGTCATTCTAATCAATGTATATTTTGAGCGCAAAATTCAACAGACTGTATATACAAATAAATAAGCATGATAATTTTTGCATGAATTGTTAGCTCATTCATAGGGACCTCGCGGCCAGAAATCTATTGCTCGCGGAGGACAACATCGTTAAGATATGTGACTTCGGATTAGCCAAAGATGTCTACAAATATGATAATTATATTAAGAAAACTGATGGACCGCTTCCTCTCAGATGGATGGCCATTGAGTCGATCAGAGATAAAGTTTTCACTTCAAAAAATGACGTAATTATCGAAAACATTTATAAATTGTATTATTATTTTAAAAACTAATTTCAATACAATTTTAACGAAGGTTTGGTCATTTGGTATCCTTTTGTATGAGTTCTTCACATTAGGTAGTAATCCCTATCCGGGTATCGAAATCAACCGAGAATTCTATAAACTCCTAAAATCTGGTTATCGTATGGAAAGACCAGATTTCGCTCCAAACGAAATGTAAACTCAGTTTAAAGCATAAAAAAAATATAATTAATTTAGAAAAATAATTGCTTCAGATATGAACTGATGAAACAGTGCTGGAATGCCGACCCCAAGGATAGACCAGATTTTATGCAAATCGCAGACATTATCGGAGCTCTATTGGAGTCTAATGTCAGACAAGTATATGCTTTAAGTGAAGCTCTTTTATTGAGAATCAAATTATAATAATCATACACTCTAAACGATCTCCACTGATAGCTTGTTGTCAGATTGGCGTCAAGAGATAAACAATTGAGGGGACACTTGCTTTTATTCAAATATCGTCACATGCTTTGCATTGCAGAGCAGAGCAAAACTGTTATTTTTCTTCAGTTAAAGCTTAAGGGGGCTGTAGTACGTGACCCACACCGGACTGGCAACAAGCTATCAGTGGAGATCGTTTAGAGTGTATGATAATAATAATCTTATTTTTGAAGCATTACTTAGATCTGAACGATCCGTATCAGCAAATCAATGAACAAATACTCAATGCCAGCGATTATGTGACGATGTCTTCAATAAAGAATTTCTCACGCAATGAGAATTATGGCAATTATCTTCATATGCAATCAGAGGGACCAGAAATTGTACCCGAATCGAATTTAATGAAACAAAACACATCAGAGTATATCCGACCAATTGATGGCAATATTGAGTTGCCTATAGAGTCAATGCAAAACGTGTCAAAAAATTAAATGGGTATAATTGGGTAATATGCAGTGCAAGGTGATTGGTATTAACTATTGTACTGCAATGAAGTGTCTTTGAAGGGTTGTGTCTAATTGACTGTATAGACTGCCAAGATACACTGTAACGCTAGTCAACCGCTTAAAGACACTTCATTGCAGTACAATTGTTAATGCCCATTCCCATGCACTAGTAATATGATGACAATATGTCTTGATCAGAATGACTAGTTTTAGCGGGCAATTCAATGCTGCAACATTTGGGAAGTTAAGCACTGTACTTTATATATTCCCTTCCACATCCCTATGAAAGAGAATGAATTTTAAATTTTGAAAATTCATTATACTCTTGAGCACAAGTAGTAGTTATGTTAAAATAATAATAATTTTCATTTCATTTAGTATTCAATCGATTTTTGTATAGATTTTTCTAAAACTATTGGATTTCGACATATAATTAACATTAACTGAAAATACAGTATGCATTAGACATACACTGACTAATGAATAAAAAGTATTCTCGCTAAAAATATGGTTTAAATTGAAAACTGGATCATTTTTATCAAATCTGACAAATTAAATAGCAATTAAATTGAAATAATTAACTTGGTCAGTTGACTAAAGCCCCCTTTCAAAATTTTGAAACTTTTACATGGATAGTGGACCTTTGGGCAGAAAGATAGTTTGTCAAGAACATAGAC
>JAQIWA010001502.1:0-17992 GCA_034693305.1 Eueremaeus valkanovi | reverse complement strand
TCAGGCTATCGGAGCACTCTCGTGCTCGTCCGCCCTTTCAGGCTATCGGAGCACTCTCGTGCTCGTCCGCCCTTTCAGGCTATCGGAGCACTCTCGTGCTCGTCCGCCCTTTCAAGCTATCGGAGCACTCTCGTGCTCGTCCGCCCTTTCAGACTATCCGAGTGCTTTCGCACTCGTATGCCCTTTCAAGCTGTCGGAGCACTCTCGTGCTCGTCCGCCCTTTTAGGCTATCCGAGTACTTTCACACTCGTATGCCCTTTCAAGCTGTCAGAGCACTCGTGCTCGTCCGCCCCTTCAGGCTATCGGAGTGCTTTCGCACTCGTCCACTCTTTCAGACTATCGGAGCGTTCTCACGCTCGTCCGCCCTTTCGGGCTATCGGAGTGTTTTCACACTCGCCCGCCCGTTCAGGCTATCGGAGTGCTTTCGCACTCGTCCACTCTTTCAGACTATCAGAGCGTTCTCACGCTCGTCCGCCCTTTCAGGCTATCGGAGTGTTTTCATACTCGCCCACCCTTTCAGGCTATAGGAGTGCTTTCGTACTCGTATGCTATTTCAAGCTGTCGGAGCACTCTCGTGATCGTCCGTCCTTTCAGGCTATCGGAGTGCTCTCGCACTCGCCCGATCTTTCAGGCTATCGGAGTGCTCTCGCACTCGCCCGCCCTTTAAGGCCATCAGAGTGCTCTCACACGCGCCCGCCCTTCAAGGCTATCGGAGTGCTCTCGCACTCGCCCGCCCTTCAAGGCTATCGGGGTGCTCTCGCACTCGTCCGCCCTTTAAGGCTATCGAAGTGCTATCGCACTCACCCGCTCTTGCAGGTTATCAGAGTGCTTTCGCACTCACCCGCTCTTTTAGGCTGCACTCATAGTAAAGGCACATGAAGGCACGCGTAGCGCGCGGTAAACTAGAGTTGGGACACTACCCTCCCACACGAACGCACACTATCGCCGCACGTCCCCTCCGACCTTAAGTCGGCGCAGAGTTAGTGTAGGTATAAGGCCCGTTTTGGGGAAACGTCTCTGTGGAAATCACTGAACGGGAAGTTGGTACCACAGGGACGGTAACGTTCTCTACGAGGAGACGGGCGATATTCCCGAGGCCGCAGAAGGTAGGCCCGGAGAACCCTTCATTCCCCAACATTTGATGAGCAAGGGTAGAGGATCGATACTCCTTTGCCACACCTTACCACTAAGCTGTTTGGGATGGGAGGCCGCAAGTACGAGCGTCTGCTCGGTGCGTAGGCCTCATATGCTAATATCAAATAGAGAATGGATACCTCGATTTGCATTGGAGATGTAACGAGCAAGAATTGTCTAAAAAATCTGAAATTAACTCCCGATGATATCAGACGAAACATCTCTATCAACGGGTTTGGCACCGGAAACTTCACAATTGGGCAGAATCAACGTATGACCGAACTGGTAAATGAAGACGATCTGAGTGATCCTCGAGCCACTGCAATGGCTATCAATGCGGACAAAATTATTGTCGGTTTCCTGGATGGGAAAGTTAGATCGTATCAAAGCGATACACTCGAAAACTACTTCAGAACAAGATTGTTCAAAAGAGCAGTTAGACGTATACTCATCACTGGTGAGAATGAGTCTTTTCTGGCGGCAACCAGCAAAACCATTGGCCAAATATACAATGATGGAAATATCGGACCAAAATTTACCACCGGTCATAAAATATCGGGCATATTCAACACCCCATTTGGATCATTATTGATTGACAGCGTAGGTGCCGTTTTTCGTATTTGTTATGAAAACAAGGAGCGCAGAACTATGCGCATAAGATTCGAAGCGGACTTGGCGAATAAAGTAGATGGAGCAGTTGTTTGTGCGGCATCTAATGGAGATTACACCCCAGAGTTCGGCTTCTTGATGATAGTTTCACGCAGAAACTATGTTGGAATTCTCCGTATTTTCGAAATTGAGGAGAATATACGATTTGAGGCAATTTTCAATCTGTTGATTGCACATCTTGACAAGAAGCGACCGATGGAAATGCTGATTTCGGAGAAATATATTTTCTTCACTAATTTGAATACTGATTTACCGGATTCACAAGGTATCAGCAAGGTGACAGCCTTAAAGTTGGCCGAGGTCATAGAACTGGATTTTGTGGTGAATTTGTTACAAGTCATGGGTTCGCAAATACGTTCGATAACCGTCTCCGACTCAAACTTACTGGTTAGAACAGGAGATTCCTTGATCTCAATATTTGATGCTAATAATCTAGATAGATTATACCAAATTCACATGAGGACCCCTGCTAACAACGTTCTGATGGCTGGAGAGTTATTGATACTAGCTTATAACAATAATAACCTAAAGCTGAGAAAACCCGGTTTATCGCGATGCATCAGTTGTGGAGTTGAATGGGGAAACTATAAGAAAGCTGGAAAAGGAATCGAAAACTGTGAATGTCGCAGTTTCAGCCTTGCCAACGTTGATAAAATTTAAAATGAATAAAATTATTAAATGATATAATTCTGTATATATCCGATTAATTGTAAACTAAGTCGACATATATCAAAATAAAATTTACTTATCTTCGCAACAGAAATGTCTAATATTACTTCATCGACGCTGAACGTACGCTATACTAATTGGTTAAAAAATCTCACAATAACCCCAATTGGTAAGAAGAGAGACATTTATGCTCAGGGCTACAGTTCCTCTACAAGATATACACCTAATTTTGGGAAGAATAAAGGGATGCTCATAGGAGGAGAAGATATGAGCGACTATAGAGCCTCAACGTTGGCACTCGGACCAGATTGCGTACTAGTAGGCTTTAAAGATGGTATGGTTAGAGAATACAATTCTTTTTCTCTTCGACTTAAACACCAGTGGCATACTGTCACACAGCCAGTGACGCGAATAGTATTGACCGACAGAAAGGAATCTTTCTTAATAACATCTCCTAAACAAGTGGTCCAACTTTATCACGATTCAGACTTAACTGGATCCAAACTTTCCACGGGATCCAAAATAGTAGGATTATTCAACACTCCCCTGGGAACTCTACTATTCGATAAATATGGAAAAAGAGCGGTCATCCAATATGATTCAAATTATTGCAATAAAGCTACCTTACAGCCACTTGAAGACATTGATAGTAAGATTGATTCTGCTCATATCTGCAAAGCTTCTATGGAAAACTATGATAAAAACCTGGGCGTTTTAGTGCTAGTGGCGAGAAAGAATTGGATTGGAGTAATTAGAGTCCACAAGCGAATGAATCTTATCGAAGTTGACTTGGTTTTCAAAACATCAATTGAACAGCTAAGCCAGAAAAACACCATAGAAGTATTGATTAGCGAATTATACCTGTTCACTACTGCTACCTTTGCGGATCCGCCTGCCAAACTTGACGAAAGTACTGTTATCGCATATAAGCTAAAGGAATTCGTTGATGGAGAGAAGACCCCTACGTATTTGAAAGCTCCGGCTAAACCAATACAAACTATGATAGTTTATGATTCCAAACTGATTGTTCAGACCGAGTATAACTTTACAACAATATTCAACGTATACAACCTGACGAGGTTATATATAATCCAATCTGAAGTGACGCCGGACTTCACGATTATCTGCGATAATATGCTTGTTACCACGACCCAAAACCAGTTGGAACTGAAACTACTACCCAATGGGCAAAACGGCTTATGTGAAAATGAGCTTGAATGGTGGTCAAAAAGTCTAGGCATAGCAAAAGATACACTCTACCCAGCCTGCGTCTGCAAACACTACTTCAAGACTGTGGATAAAGATAGCAGATCAAAATAGAATTAATTATAAAATTTGAAACAAAATTTTATTATGACATTGTATTTATTCATTAAAAAATAAATTTAATAATAAAATCGAATATTTCAGAAAATGGTTCAGTTCATTCAAATAAATGGAAAACTACAAGAAATTAAAGTCAACCCGAAAGACTTAGAAATGTACAGCCTCCAAACACGCTATCGTAGAGGTGATAAAAGTAAACCCAACACATTTCGAAACAATCCGGACAAGTTTATTGCGTACTTATGCAAATCCTATGGCATACAGTTTAAAATACATAAGCACACAACAACGGAACCCAAAAAGATTACCTTGGATATTGAAGCAATGGAAATTCACATCGAAGCAGTGGGGCCATCTATTAGGAAAGCAAAGAAAACACTAATTTTTAAACTACATAAAGCTTATATAAATAAGATAATTGATAAAATTCCCATCGATTAAAATTATTTAAATTACCAAATAATTGATGTATTAAATAAATATTAATTCATTGAATAAATTTTTGAAACAGAACTATAAAAATTCTACAGGCAATGGCGACTAAACCAGTAAAATTATCAGAAATAATTTCACAAAACGTGAACAAAATTAATGAGAATTCAGTGATACTAAACAAGTTGAAATCCAGAACACCATTTGACCAAAACCAGCAACACATCCGTAAACTTAATCAATTGGTGGGCAACATGACCACCACTTCCCTGAAAAAATGTACAGAATTAAGCAAGAAAATAACAATTCAATCAGAAAAAACGGAACGAAATACAAGAGATAGCGATTCTGAGCCCGAACTTGTAATTGACCTAACAGAACAATCGGACGAAGAACCTAACACCAGAATACCAGAAGGATCAGTATCCAGTGAAACGAAATCTGAAAATTTCTGCATATTTTGTAAGAGGCTGAACATACCCTCAGATGAAGTTCTACCACATTATGTGAGACATATCGGAGTTTCCATTACGTGTTCCATCTGCATAACAAACTTCGAAACACCACAAAAATTTAGAGAGCACAATGCGGAACATGCTGATAATAAAAATATGTTGAATGTAGACAAATACGTTATAACTAAAAAATGGTGTGAACGATTTATCGAATCAATGAAAAGGCGCGAATTATTACCACCAGATACTTTAGTTCAGCGCGGCCGATTATTTTGTCCAGTTTGTACTCTAATTTACCATACTAGAGATAAGGAAAGCAAAACACAAGTCAATAATAGCTCAATAGAAAGCCATTTACATCAACATTTGAAATACTTTCCGTATGTATGCGTCGATTGTGAGATAGCCGATATAAAGACCGAGTTTTGCCTTGACGATAAAGCAAAACAACACCTTAACGAAATTCACCAGCTAAACAACGCATCAGAATTCAGCCAAGAAAAACTTGGAACCTATTTCGAGAAGAAGAATGCAATAGGGGAACTTGATAATGCAATTAATTATTGTTTTGAGTTAACATATAAAATGAATTGTTTTCAGAATAAACTAAGAGAAAACTGTCCGAAAAAATTAATTTTTATTACAAAAGTTTAAAATTTGTATACGCGCTGTATATCAAATATTAATATCGAATTTATCTTCCAATAAAGGAATGTTATTAGATAAAAGGCGTTTTATTCTAATACTACTGGTGCTGAACGATATACTTGAAGTAAAGATAAACTGTCAAAACGGAACTCCGTTTAAAGTTAAGCGTTATAAAGTTAATGGTTTGAAAGGTGAAGTTAATGTAGCAAACGCTTATAACCAACTATTGAAACAAGTGAGGAAAGGATCCAAACCCGTGGAATTAGTTCCAATCAAATCGAAACGGAATTCTTCGCCTATTGTGAATAAGAGCTGTATAATAAATGAAACCAATTACATACAAAACGGAATTCACAAGGGATTAAAAACTTTACAAGACTGGATGTGGAATGAGAAATGGAATCAAAGTTTAGTAAATTCAGTTTACGTTGAGTTGACTGAACCTCTGAATATCAACGGCTTTAGTACTACTGGATTACACTTAGTTCTTGAAGTAGACAACGAGTCGTTGACGATACTAAATGAAAAGTTTCTCTGGGAACATCAAATTGACAGAAAAAAATCAAAAGCCTTTTATAAGTCTATGATCCCGACAAATCTTAATAACTCGCTGGACAGTCTTAAAGCTAAACTACAAAGTGATCAAAATTGGATAATGGATTATAAGGAAGACATAGATGAGATTCGGTACTTTATGGGACTAATAAAATATTCAACTAATGTAAAAACTGCTGGTGTAAAAGAAAGAATTACCTTATTCCGTACGTCCAATAATCAGACTTATCATTTTGGGAAATTAAC
Source organism: Eueremaeus valkanovi (assembly GCA_034693305.1). Taxonomy (NCBI): domain Eukaryota; kingdom Metazoa; phylum Arthropoda; class Arachnida; order Sarcoptiformes; family Eremaeidae; genus Eueremaeus; species Eueremaeus valkanovi. The sequence continues at coordinate 11,858 of JAQIWA010001502.1, read as the reverse complement.
GGCTAATCAAACATCAAAGAGAAAATTATCTTTTCTTATCAAGTCATTACAAGACCACTCTGTATATCCATTAAGTAACGTAACGGTCTTTGCGTGGAATAAAGCGAAAGTGACGGCAAAATTCGCGATTCCACTAACATATGGAAATAAAAGCACCAATATCGAAGACTCATTCGTAGTTGAGAGATCTTTTGTGTTTCATGATTTAATTAATGGTCCATTTAATTCTACCATCTTGATACCGAGTACATTTGTAAAATCTTATAAGTATATCGGCGTCACAAATAGGTTGAATTATGACCAAGAATTTGCCTGGAATAATAAGGACCTGACTTGGCTCAAATATCGTATCGAGCAAAAAACAATTAATAGTTCTGGTGCCCAACAAGTCTACGAGGTCATCCCTGAAGAAGAATCTTATTCATTCAAAATAAATAATTTCAATATAACCGAAAAAGTTTTGGCCAGACCATTTTGTGAACAGCAAATTGAACAAAATTCGAATATCTTAGATCCAGAACCAATCGTAACCATTACATCAATAATTAGTGGAAACAATACTACACCAATTAGAAATATGGAAGAAAAGTTTACAACTGAAACTAACTCAAGTAAATATTTTGGTTCGACAAATGACACCCTGGTTAACAATGAAATTAAGCAAGTAACACCAAAATTGAAAAGAAATCCACCCGCAATTAATAGCACTTGCCGCATAAATGCAACACATCATATTATAAATGGAGCACACAGTGAATTGAGAACTTTACAAGACTGGATGCAGAATAAGATATGGAAACAAAGTCTACTTGATTCTGTCTATGTTGAATTTACAGAGCGCATAGACAAAGAAGGACTTAACTCCAACGGATTATTTTTAGTTTTGGAAGTAGAAAATAAATCAATATCCATTCTCAACGACAAATACCTTTGGGAGCATTCAATCGGAATAAGTAAAGTCAAATCACTTTATAAATCAATGATAAAAACTAAGCTTAATAACACTTTGGAAAGCCTCAAAGAAAAGTTGACAAATGATCAAGAATGGATCCAGGATAATAAAGAAGTTATCGACTATTTACGGAACTCACATAATTATTTGAGTAAACGTGGTTTTACAAAAGACTACCCGTTTCGAAGAGGAGACAGAATCCAATTGTTTCGCCTCAACTCTACACTACCTTATACATTTGGAAAATTCATAGTAGATTTATCAAGTAATTCTTCGGATTATGACGATATAATAAAACCTATTAATGAAAATACAACGTATAAACCAGAGGACGTTCAAAATATATTACAGTGGGATTATTTAGAGTATTACAAAGCTAAACTGGTGAAACCAATAAAAATAAATAAAAATCTGTCCTTTGGAATTGAAGATGAGCTAAGAGTTGATCAAACCTTTCTATTTCACGATTTGTTAATAATCCCATCAAATCTTACTATGCTTAACTGCTTCGGTGATTGTCAAGCTCTGTTATTGCACAACATATTTGTTAAAACATATCACTACAAAGGTTATTCAGACGAAGGGCTTCAATACGATGAAGATATTGAATGGAATTCTAAAAATATTACGTGGATCCCTTATAAAGTTCAGGAAATTAACGGAACTGGGAAAAATAACTATATCGACATTAGTCCTGATGAAAAGGCTTACTTATTTGAGTTAAGCGATTTCATTACGAGAGAAAAAGTGATGAATCGACCATTTTGTACAGCACAAAACTTGAATAATCCAAGGATTTTTACAAACCTTGTCGAACCGATCTTTACAAACATTGAACCAGCAGTTAAAACAACAACCTTAACCAGCAAATCTGGTGATGATTCGAATGTTTCTCTGTTCACTGAAAAGACCGTACTAAATAATGAATTACAAGAAAACAGTGTAGAAGAAGTGTCATGCCGTCAATGTGATGAACCTGTACATGTAGTCCGAAGAACACTTGAAGAAGATAACAGTGTTAGCCACTTACCACCTAATATAACGAACATTTTCAAAAGAAAGCCTACGTATAAGGCCGTCAGAGATGTTTTTAATAATCCGAAATTCATTCAAGAAACAGCAGCATTTGGACTTCAGTTCTTTAAAACGGGACGGGCATTCGTATTTAATGATTTCTGGACACAATATATAAAACTTGAAGCCCCCATGTTCAAAAATGATACACTGAGTTATTTTAAAACAGAAATGGAGAAAGTTTATACTAATTTAACTTCATTGTTAGCGAATAGTTTGAGCAATGGACTTGGTGATATCGACACAGCAGATTTATCCAGTATAGAAGAAGCTTATCAAGATGCAATAATTGAAGTAGAAACTATTATCAGACAACGATATGAACAATTCTCCAAAAAGAACTATTCAAGAAGGAAACGTTTTATCTTCACCGCCTTGCTTGTTGGGGGAGTCGTCGCTACCTCTGCCGCTGCTGGATATTTCTTTGGGAAAAATAACGATAACCACGAAGAAAAAATTAGAGAATTGGGCAATGAAATTGCAAAAACTAATCAAAAGACCAAATTACTCGAAAAAGCCATGGTCGGACTGACTAGAGTGAACAACGCTAGGTTTGAAGAAATTGACAGAAGGATGAAATCAATTGTTAAAATCACAGAAAATCAAATTCGTACGTTAAGTAGAACTCTGACAGCAGCAATTGGACAATTAGAAAACAGATTAAGAATAATGTCGATAAGAGCCGAATTAAGATCATTCGCTAGCCGACAAGTTGACCGTATACAAAATATAATGGCATTACACCTGGACGAATTCAAATATTGGGATTTGATTTTCATTAGTTTACGAAAAGGCTTAATGCCTCGAGAACTTTTCACCTACGATAGATTAACAACACTATTAAGCGACATCGAGTCAAGACTCATGGGAAAATATGAAGTCGCGTTTAAACCAGAGGATCGTGTGTTGTTTTATAATTTGCCGTTTGTTACTTACTTGGTTAAACAAGAAGAAATCAATGGAATAGAAGAGAATAACCTCTACTTGAAAATTAAAATTCCACTTAAACGAGTGGAACAACAAAATCAATATACAATGATAACAGTCAACAATTTACCGTTCCCTTGTACAGGAGCTGAGTGTTTTGCTAAAGGAAAAGGAGATAAAAACTTATTATCTTTCGATATGCCACATCATGTATGGTTAATGAATCAAATATCCGGAGAAATAGACGAAGAAGCTGATTTGACACACTTTGATTGTCACCAAACGTTTGAAGAGAAACTTTGTTTTACCTATCAGCCAGAATTATTAAGAACACCGACTCTGTGTACTAAAGCTATTTACGAATGGGACAAAACAGCAATTCTCCAAACCTGTAATTTCAAAGCAAGAGACGAGAATGACTATAGAGTAATAAAGCTAAACAATTACCAATATATGCTTCATAAAATGATGATACCACAATATTTCGAAAAATGCGAACAAATTAGGTCAACAGAACATGCAGTCGATCTTTGGGCTAAAATCGTTAGTGTAAAAACTGGTTGTCACATAATGATTACTAAAACCAGACAAACACTCTATGGACCATTCTCTGTGCCTTTATCCGGATTTTATAAAATGGAAAATATTGATTTTCATCCTACCCTCATCAATCAGATTGCGAACAAGATTAAACAAGATGAAATTGATAATAACGCAATTATGATATTCGACAAAAATTATACAAACATTTCAGCCTATAACGAGACCCTCTGGGAAGATTTATCCAAAGAATTGGACAGTGATAAAATGTCAAACTTCACTAAAGTAACGTTCCAAATAACAAGGGATCTTAGTAAAAATATGCAAGAACTCGAAAGTCATTTCGTCCGGTTTAACTACCATTCGACATTTTGGGGCCTATTTGCTGTTTTCGGCGACTTTTTACATCTAATCACAACTTTAACTGTAATTTTCGGAACATTAACGTACACCAGATTATTCGGAATGATTGGTATCGGTATACTAATTATAGAACCGCTACCAATCAACGCGTTTACGCTAATCGACATAAAGTTGTTACCAGAGATAAGTTTGGATGTAATGGAAGATGTCACCGCCATATCATGGATAATAAAAGTAATATTGGTTCTGGCTTTTATAATTATGTTGATCTTAGTCATTACCACCAAATGGTTCAGAACCGTAAAATTAAGTCGACATTATGGAAAACTTCAAACTTTCGAAACAGATGAGTCGTTCTTCTCAATCAACTTGAACATAATAAATACTACACAATTCTTTCGTTATATTGCCTTAGAAAATATTTACATTAAAATACCAATAACACAAATGCCAGTTCAAGAAGTCTTCGATCTAAAATGCAAGAATATTTACATAACCTGGTATATAAAAGAAATAAACAACTTGAAGTACTTATGTATTGTGGATAAGCTACATTTGATAGCCTTAAACAAAAATGGCCAAAGAATCAGAGACCGAAGTGAACGAGTAACTATTGCATTAGATCGCATTTCGTGGACATCTTCGCCCATACCGGAGGCACTAAAAATAACTAATAATTATGACAAAGCCATAGTAAACGTGATAAGAGAAGCAACTCAATCAAAAATCAAGAGTAATAAGAGAAAAAGACCGTTTGAAGAACTCGAAGAGGAAGAAAACACAAGTCTTCTTGATTCAGCTCGTGGAATGGCGAGACATTCTTCCAGAACGTTATCTAATATTTTTGTTTAAATAAGATTTGACAACTTGTATTAAAATCAGTTCTAATTATGGGGAATGCTAAATCTGAATAAATGAAATTTTAACATAATTTCTTTTGGTCTAATTAAACAAAATAGCCTAAAAAACGATAAGCCATTTATTAATTAATTTCTCTTTTATAAAGAATTAAATGGCGGAAAAGGTTACGACGGAGAATATCCATCATAACGAGCCCACACATGTTTATGATGATGTGCAAGGGTCATCAGTCAGTTATATACAGTCTGAAACCCTTCCTGAAATGGCTTTGTTACGAACGGACAACCAGGACCAACACCCAGAAGCATCAGCTCCACCACTTCCCGCAACTCGCAATCGGCAACAAATGTATGGAACCATGATGGTACCGAAAAGTTATGATGGAAAGACAAATCCAAGAATATGGCTGAATCATTACGAGGCAATAGCAGACGGGAATCTATGGAGTGAGGATCTGAAACTCAAAAGAGTAGTAGGATCCTTGGATGGCCCAGCTCAGAGTTGGTATATGAATCAAAGGATGGCCAACCGGGAACTCGATTGGCCTCGATTCAAAGACGCATTAATATCGCGCTTCACCAATACGCTGGATGACTTGATGGCGACAGAGAATCTGTTACAAACTAAACAGAAGAACAATACTTTTGACGAGTATTGGGAAAGCAAGCTTGGTTTGATAAGAATTACTTCGCCCAGTATAAGTGAGAAAGAATTAATGGCTCACATGTTCAATGGTCTGAACACCGAACTCAAACGCAAAGTTAGAGATAAAATGATAACAAACCAATGCGAAACAGCTAACGAACTCATGAGTCTTATAAAGAAAATGAGTGATATCGAGCTGTTCGATGAAGAAGAAAGAGCTCAAAATTTCAGACGAAATCGCTACTACGCGAATGCTATGATTGATAGCCGTCGAGATCAGAGAAATTGGAAGAGAGAACCGAGGCCAATTTCCGGGGAGAATATCAGAATGAGAGAAGATTTGAAAGAACTCAAAGAACTTATAAAAGTCAGATTTCAAACCGAGCCCAAGACAGCTCTGTCGACCGAAATAGGGCCACAAGCTACAAATACCTGTGCTTATTGTGGTGAAACAGGACATTGGGCAAGAAACTGTCCGAAAAAGGATCCAATCTGTTACAAATGTCATGAGTACGGACACTGGTCGACTGATTGTAAGAAGCAATCTAATGGCAACTGTTACAAATGTGGCGAACCAGGACATTACGCCAGAGAATGTCCAAAAAAATCGGACAATAATTGTTTTCAATGTGGCGAAGTTGGCCACATATCTAGAAACTGTCCTAAGAGATCGAATCGACCCAACTACCGAAAGGGTTCGGAAAACATCGGAAGGCGAAATTAAAAGGGGAAAACAATTTCGTCTTATCAGATAAAACTCCCCACACTTCAGTTACACTATTAAAATTACAAATAAAATTAAATAATATCAAGTTCCAATCCATAGTAGACACGGGCTCAACCATTTCAATGATTAATCCAAAAATCCTAAAAAGAATTCAACAACAACCTCGAACTAAGGTCGGACCACATATTCGACTGTTAGATAGAAGTTCAGTACAACTGAACAATGTTATTAAACTCGAAATTGAAATAGATGACGTAATTTACTTTCACGACTTTTACATTTATGAAAATTTGAGCTACGATGTCCTCTTGGGATTGGATATTTGTCGAAAAGCTAATCTATCAATTGACTTCGAGAAGGAAGAAAAATTCAATTGGTTCACTTCTGACTTAATAAATAACGATTGGAAATTTGATGTTCGAATAAAAAAAGAGTATAAACTCGAAAAACAATCGGTAATACGAGTCAATTGTGTCACCGATATAAGGGGTCTCTGCGTCTTCAAACCAGTTCAACTAATTCTTTCAGAATACCAGCTAATAATTCAAGAGTGCCTTCTATTTATAGAAGATTCTTTGGAAATTTTAGTCTATAATCCAACTAAAAATACAATAATACTTTTCGAAAGTATGAAAATTGGTTATGCGTATGGTATCGAATCAGTAAAGACAATTAATAACCAAACATGTCTGATCGCCGCAGAAACAGGAGAAATTCAGAACACAACAAAAGACTTTATAATTCAATCACAGAATTGCAAAGAAAGGACTGAGATTCTGGCCTTATTAGAGATGAATAGAGATCTCTTTGGGGACTCGGTCAGCCACATTGGGAGGGCTGTTGGAGTAGAGCACGAAATCAATTTAACCACAGAAAAACCCATAAAGCTCGGACCATACAAACACTCTCCAAAGGAAAAACAGATTATACGTGAACAAGTAGAAGACATGCTTAACAATGGCATAATTGAGGAATCATATTCCCCATATAGTTTTCCGGTAGTATTAGTTGCGAAGAAAAATGGAAAGATAAGATTCTGTATTGATTATCGAAGGCTTAACGATATCACAATTAAAGACAGACACCCCATACCTTTGGTTAATGACTCCATTAGTGCTTTGAGTAACAAACGATATTTTTCTGTTCTCGATTTATTAAGTGGCTATTGGAATGTCTATCTAAGAGAAGAAGATAAACAAAAGACAGCATTCATTACACCAGAAGGTCTTTATCAGTTTAAAGTATTACCTTTTGGATTGACAAATGCACCTGCCACATTCCAGCGCTTTATGCAGAAAGTACTCAATGAGTATCTGTATAAATTCGTTGTTGTTTATTTGGATGATATTGTAATATTCAGCAAAACCATTGAGGAACACCTGTTACACTTGAAGAAAGTTTTGGATAAAATTCGCTACTTTAACTTAAAATTGTCCGTCGAAAAATGTCACTTTCTTTGTAAAGAAATACATTACCTAGGACACATTATTAATGAAACAGAAATAAGACCAGACAATGAGAAAATCGACTCAATAAAGAATTTTCCAGTACCTAAAAAGATAAAGGATGTTCAAAGCTTTCTAGGCCTGGTGGGTTATTATAGAGAATTCGTGGAGAAATTTGCATTTCTAGCAAATCCACTGACAATTCTACTTAGAAAGGAAAATAGCCGAAAATTTATTTGGACAGACGAATGCCAGGATGCGTTTGAGGAATTGAAAGGAAGATTAATTAAGCCCCCTATACTGATGCAGTTTAGGGAAGACTGTGAAATTGAGATTTTTACGGACGCCTGTTATTATGGAATGGGAACTATACTCGGACAAATACAGAACGGAAAACATGTGGTAATTAGTTATAATAGCAAAATGTTTAACGAGGCGCAGACTCGATACACAATAACAGAAAAAGAATGCCTAGCCATAGTGTTTGCTGTCAAGAAGTACAGGCACTATATTTTTGGAGCGCATTTTACTGTAATCACTGACCACAATCCGTTACAATATATAATGAAGATAAAGAATCCAAATGGGAGACTTGCGCGTTGGAGTCTTCTGCTACAAGATTACGACTTTGAAGTGATCTATAAAGCAGGGAAAAAACACCAGAACGTGGACGCACTGTCCAGATACCCTAGTGATAAAGGAGATGACGACATTGACGAATTTCCTGTACTGTTTAACGAAACAGTAAACATAAAAGAATGCCAAGAGGAAGACCCTTGGTGTCTAAAAATAATAACGTCACTCAAATCAAAATCAGATAATAAGAAATTCAAGAAATTCCTAATTAAGGACGACGTTCTTTATCGACGAACTTTTGACGAAAACCGTCAGCCGAAATTGCTAATGTGTTTGCCTTTAAAGTTAAGGAGGCAAGTATTAGGAGAACTCCATGACAGCGAGACGTCAGGAGCCCATTTAGGCTTCCTGAAAACTTACGGAAAAGTTAGAAGCCGTTTTTATTTTAAAAATGCTGAAAAATCAATTAGAAGTTACATTAATAATTGTAAATCATGTCAACTGAACAAGCAAGAGAATAAAATGCCTAAAGGATTACTCCAGCCGATTCCAGTAACCGAGCCCTTCAATACGGTAGGGGTAGACGTATTTGGACCGATTACACGTACACGTCGGGGAAACCAATATATCGTGCTACTGATGGACTTGTCGACAAAATGGCTTGAAACTAAAGCCATTAAGAACGTCAGAGCAGATACTATAGCAAAATGGTTTGTCGATGAGGTAATCACTCGACACGGCGCCATAAGCCGAGTGATAACCGATAACGCCAAATACTTTACATCAAATTTTATGGAGAATGTGTTGCAATTAGTAGCTTCAAAGCACATAAAGACAACACCTTACAATCCTCAGGCAAATGCCAACGCTGAAAAGGCTTGCAGTACTGTAAAGACAATGATAAAACATTATGTTAATAAGGAACTTACGAATTGGGATGAATTTCTACCAAAGTTGACCTTTTGCTATAATGTAAGTCAACATAAGACGACTAGAGTCGCACCATTCACACTTCTATATGGAAGAGAGCCCAAGCTTCCACTGGACGTCAGCTTTAACTTGCCGAGAGACTTTAGTTTCGGACGAAACTACAGAAGATACTATGAGGAGTTACGGGAACTTGTCAAAACCCGAAATTATATTGCTCAAAATGAGAATAAATTAAATTACGATGCTAGACATCAAGATGTTCAATTTGACGTGGGTGACATGGTATCACTCTATACTCCTCACCGTGAGGTGGGTTTGAGTACAAAGTTGTTGAGTCAGTTCGATGGGCCGTTTAAAGTGATAAAGAAGTGGTCACCGCTTGTGTACACAGTGCGCAAGGTAGATAACCCGCGGAAAACCAGGAAAGTAAACATAAAGCGTATGAAAAAATTCTACGAAGGTTTAATTCCTGAAATCGACTTTGTGCCTGAAAACCAAGTTAACGACGAACTGGACTCGGAGGACCCGGGCGAGAAAGTAAAACAAAGCAAGGTTAAAGCTGTAAAGGAATTTAGTGCAAAGGATTCGGGTGAAACAAAGCCCACGAAAATTCGATTACAAGAAGCAAAGACGGGAGTTTCTGCGAGTAAATTTGATGACCCTAAGGGAAAAGGGTTAGACTCACATGATAGTGGGTCTAAAGACAAAATAACTGAATCGAATTTGGAAATAAATTCAGCAACGCTAAAACAGGAGTTTGAATCGGAAGGAGAAGGACATTCGGATCTACTAGATAGGAAGAACAAATCACAGACCATTACGAAGACGATTGCGAGTAAACCGAATCAGCAAGATAAGCGTAATTCCGAGATTAAAGTAGACAACGATGATCAATTGGAAATTCTTGAGAAAATTTCGATTCAAAAGAAGAAACGTAGGAAGCAAAAGAAAAAGATATCATAAAATATAACCGATAAACTTAATGCATGCTATATTCTTTATACGGTGATGGGTTATAATATAATATACTCCTTATAACAGTCGTCAGTCTACGAGGACGTAGACATGAGGCCCAGGGGGAGAAATGATAGATAATTAGAATACTTGTATCGAAACTTTAATTTGGTTTATTTGTTTATTTTCACCTCATTTACATTGATAAGTACATTGATTAGAATGGGTTAAAGCATTACAGTGCATGTGATTAGCGTATGGACTAGAAATGAATGCAATTATTGTTTTGTTTTTCTTTACTTTCACTCAATTTATGTAATGATTAGTACATTGATTAGAATGTGTTAAAGCATTACAGTACATGTGATTAGCGTATGGACTAGAAAAATGAATGCAATTATTGTTTTGTTTTTCTTCACTTTCACCCAAATATGTGTGATTAGCACATGGACTGGATAGGTGGAAAAACATTACAGTACATGTGATTAGCGTATAGACTAGGAATGAAAGCAATTATTGTTTTGTTTTTCTTCACTTTCACCCACTTTATGTATGATTAGCACATAGACTGGAAATGGGTGAAAGAGTTACAGTACATGTGATTAGCGTATGGACTAGGAAAGTAAGGATACAGTGTTGTACACGTGATTAGTATCACTAGAAAAGGAATCGACGAGTATATAAGGAGAGAAAAATCACAGTTAGTTTTAAGTTTTTCAATTAATCGTTGAAAATCGTTTTATTGTATTTGCTTTTAACTAAATTTTGAATAAAAGTTATTTTCTCAATAAAGTGAACGAAAAATCTTATTGAAGAGTAAGTGTGAAACCAGTGGGGCCCTTGAGCCGATCACCGGCTTAAGGGACCCATAGTGTGACTAAGATAAGACTAGAAGTGCGTGTGCTGTGGTAGTGCGTTCGATGTTACGCTCAAACTGACAGGGACTAAGGGATGGGATGACTGGCGGTATCACTGACCGAGTTGGCTGGTATCCTGTTTGACTAGATCGACAGAAAGCGATTCCCTAAAGTAAGCTCAAACTGATAGCGCATAATGCCGTGCCTATTTTGACTAGCCATACTCAAACCCCTTCTATATAAAATACTACACTGTAAAAAAAAATGAATGAATGACTGAATGACTAGGCTTGCGTGTGGGACTCTGTGTAGTTATGAGGAGTGGGACTCCCTGCCGAGTTGATGTGTGGGACTCCATGGGGGACGGCCTAGACGCAAAGCCCCGGCACCAGCCGGGAGTCTAGCATCTGTCCTACCATGGAGCACGAACCACAAAACATCAGAATGACAGGTCGTAGTCAGGACCACAAGTCGGAACTACCAGTCGGAGTCAGAACCACGATAAGAGCGGATGAATGAGAGATTAGAAGCGGCTTTGCACTTTCCCTTTCACAGTCCTCTGTTAAAGCGCTGTCAGATTCACTAGCCCTTTTAAGCTGTCGGAGCACACTCGTGCTCGTCCGCCCTTTTAAGCTGTCGGAGCACTCTCGTGCTCGTCCACCCTTTCAGGCTATCGGAGTGCTTTCGCACTCGTCTGCCCTTTTAAGCTGTCGGAGCACACTCGTGCTCGTCCACCCTTTCAGGCTATCGGAGTGCTTTCGCACTCGTCTGCCTTTTTAAGCTGTCGGAGCACACTCGTGCTCGTCCGCTCTTTCAAGTTGTCGGAGCACTCTCGTGCTCGTTCACCCTTTCAGGCTATCGGAGTGCTTTCGCACTCGTCCGCCCTTTTAAGCTGTCGGAGCACACTCGTGCTCGTCCGCCCTTTTAAGCTGTCGGAGCACTCTCGTGCTCGTTCACCCTTTCAGGCTATCGGAGTGCTTTCGCACTCGTCCGCCCTTTTAAGCTGT
>JAQIWA010001501.1:0-17993 GCA_034693305.1 Eueremaeus valkanovi | reverse complement strand
ATATAGGGTGAAATGTTAGTAAAACATTATAAGCTATTTTAGTAATTAGACGGAAAATAAATATGAGTTGAGTCAAGAAGATAATCAAAACTTTTAGACTATTATTTATGAACTTTTTGAATGTGCATAGTTCACATAAGTTTGCAGACCATAAAGGACACTCGTCATTTCTCATCAAATAATTATTTTTGGAATGCTTTGCTATATAGCATGGGCCAAGAAGGCATGGGTATTAAAAAAAAGACAAAAATTATGAACATGTCTTATATGAGGTAAAGGATAAAATCACAACTTTCGCAATGACTCTCTCATATGACACATACATATATTGTGTCCAGAGTGGCCCTTAAAATGGCCCGGAGCCCATGCAAGCTATATAGGGTTATCTGCTTCTGGGGTCAGATCGATGCTGAGTGCGGCTGCTTTCTAAATGTTGAAATAGAATTAAAATCCTAAACCATCCAATCAGAGCTCTATTTTTATTTCGGGACAATTTCATTTAGGGATTCAACAATTAAAAAGCAGCCGCGCTCAGCAACAATTTTACCCCAGAAACTGATAACCCTATACTATGATAAAATATAGTAACTTTAATAATAAGAAAGATTTAGCCAGCAATGAAAATATAAGTTCAATACTAAATGTTAAGAATTGTATTGAATTATTAGTTAAATAATGCAAACGTACAGAAAGTGTTGTAAACAAACCAGAAAAATGTCATGTCTTATTTGGAAAGCTCAACTGTGAACTTGTTTAAATCAGCCGTCACTATAAACAACGTATTAATAGCACAATTGTATTCCCTGATTGAAAAGCCCAGCTCTGGTGCTGTGTATGGAATGTCAGGCACAGTCAGTCTATGGCAGTCTCTCTCTCACACACAGTCTCTCTGACTGAGCCTATGCTGTCTGTACTATACAACTAAGGCTGACTGTGCCTGAGTGTGCCTAAGCCTAACTGAGCCTAAGCCTGTGCCGCATAGATAGCACCCAATGGAGAGCAGGCGAACAAAAGGAGCTGCGAATAGCAAAATGGCTAACAGTGTTGTTCGGAGGAGAGACGGCGGACCTAACCATAGGTTCTTCGAGTCGTCTGAGACAATACAGTCGTTCGAAAGTGTGAGACAATGGCTGCAAAAGAACTGCAAGAAAGTGAGTCAACACATCCAGACGTGTGTCTCAGCTCAGGCCGACTCAGAGAGAGCAGAGCAGCACTCACTCAGACCGGCCTTACCTGAGCTCACACTCACTAACAGTGCTTAACATTATTTGATGATTGGTTGAGTCGACCCGTACTAACCCATGTCTTCCTGTCTGTGCAGTACATCCAAGCGGACCCGCCGACCAACAAGAGTCTGTCCAATCTGGTCATCCAACTGATCCAATTCCAAGAGGAGGCGTTCGGCAGGACTGTAGTGAAGCCACCGCTGACTCGACTGCCGATGAAGTGCTTTCTGGACTTCAAATCGGGCGGAGGTTTGTGTCGTATATTCGAGTCTGTCTTCAAATTCAAGTCAGACCAGGGATGGCGTCGATTCGACTTCCAGTCGCCGTCCCGTATGGACAGGAATGTCGAGATGTTTATGGGAATCGAGAAGTTCTTAGTTAACCACAAATGCTTTGCTGAGCCAAACGTCTACATCAGTCCCGAAGTGGACAAACAGTTGGCATCAAAGCTGAAGGACATAGTGAAGCGACACCAGGGAAAGGTAGTGGACGCGCCCGAGGAGGCCACCCATCTGGTGCAGCCGCCCATTGCGCCCACCCCTGAGTCCGACGACTGGATCCGAGTCGTTATGAGACGGGACAAGTGCGCACTTCTGCACTGGTGGCATACGCCCGACAGCTATGATAATTGGGTGACCGGTATTGACATCGACGTCGAACCCGACTCACCACAGGTCAAGTCAACCCCTTATGAGGTGAACGGCCGATGGATTCTGGATTTGGATGACTATAACGAATGGATGAATGAAGAGGACTATGAGGTGGACGTCGACTCCTCGGGTCGGCGCAAATCACCCCGGGGCAAGTATACGGCAGAAGAACTGTTGGCCTCCGACGAGAAGAGGGACCGGAAGGCAGTCAGTTCTGCCAAAGGAAAGCGAAGGCGTTCTCCGTCTCCGCCATTGGATAAGAAGAGACGCGGAAAGGGAAGCGCCAGAAGTCCAGCGCCGGCTTCAAGTAGTAAGAAGAAGCTGTTTAGGGGTAATGACGAGGACTCGGAGGATATGACTAAAGATATGGACGAACCGTCGCCCGAACCCAACCTACAGGAAGTGAGTCTTCCGAAGAACACGACTAACGCGCGCAGCAGTAAAGACAACGAGTCGGCGCCCGTCAAAGGCGGGGCACTCATCGATCTGGACAGCAATGATGTCGATGAGAAGGTGCCGCTCGAGGAGAGGAATGGCGCCAATAAGTCAGTCTCACAACCAATGTCTCCGAACGCGAATCGAACGGCGGCTGAAAAGCAGCCGAAAGACGACTCGGCCGACGACAATGTGACCGAACAGGCGAACCATATCATCATTCCTTCCTATTCCGCGTGGTTTGACTACAACTGCATCCATGCCGTCGAGCGCAGGGGTCTGCCCGAGTTCTTCAACGCTCGCAATAAGTCTAAGTCACCGGAAGTGTACATCGCGTACCGGAACTTCATGATCGACACCTATCGGCTCAACCCTACGGAGTATCTGACTGTGACTGCCGTTCGGCGCAATATAGCCGGTGATGTCTGCGCCATAATGCGTGTGCACGCCTTCCTCGAGCAGTGGGGTCTCATCAACTATCAGGTCGATGCTGACTCCCGGCCCACACCCATGGGTCCGCCCTCTACCAGTCATTTCCATGTTCTGGTGGACACTCCGTCGGGCGTTCAGCCCCTGAACCCTCCCCGCGCCCAACAGTCGGCATCCACTCAGATGCTGAATATGCCGACGCCTAAAGACGCGGCACCCGATGTAAAACAAGAGGACAAGTCTGGGGTTACGCCTCTGAGCGACAACTTCGGGCTGAAGATGGACCAGTACGCCAAGAAGAACGCCTACTTCAAGAGCAAAGCGGCGGCCACTCTGTCCCGGGAGTGGACAGAACAGGAAACACTGCTTCTGTTGGAAGGCCTGGAGCTATACAAAGACGACTGGAATAAAGTGTGCGAACACGTCGGCAGTCGGACTCAAGACGAGTGTATTTTGCATTTCCTTCGTCTGCCTATCGAAGACCCATATCTGGAGGACTCGACTGGAGTTCTCGGACCACTCGCTTACCAACCGATTCCGTTTTCAAAGTCCGGAAACCCCATTATGTCAACCGTTGCGTTCTTGGCCTCAGTGGTCGACCCGAGGATCGCCTCTTCAGCTGCAAAGGCAGCGATGGAAGAGTTTGCGAAGATTAAGGATGAGGTGCCGGTGGCTCTGATGGACGCGCACATCAAGAACGTGGAGGCAGCCGCGGCTGACGGCAATGTCGACCCGAAAATAGGACTCTCTATGACTGGAATCGCTGGCACTTCCGATAAAGAGGAAGAGGAGATCAAAACAGACAGAGAAGTGAACGGAGAGAAGGAATCGAATGACTTGAGTGCAAACGCAGACAAACCAACGGTTCCACCGGTCGAACCGATGGACGTCGAGAAACAAAAAGATGAGAAACAGACGACTAATGAGGACGAGAGCACCGGAGCTGAGATCGAAAAGAGTGGGACCGAAGCCAAGAGTGAACTGACCAAAGAGGACATCGAAAAGGAAAAGACAATAAAAGAATCTCAAGTCTCGATCGCAGCGGCGGCTGCTTTGGGTTCGGCAGCCGTTAAGGCCAAGCATTTGGCGGCCGTCGAGGAACGGAAGATAAAGTCTTTGGTGGCTCTGCTGGTCGAGACTCAGATGAAGAAACTGGAGATAAAACTCAGACATTTCGAAGAACTGGAAGCGATTATGGATAGGGAGAGGGAAACGGTATGTGATTTAAATGTTTGTTTGAAATATAGTATTAATTATCGATTGGAACGACAGCTCGAATACCAAAGACAACAACTGATGCAAGAGAGGCAACAGTTCCATATGGAACAACTGCGCGCCGCAGAGTTCCGCGCCCGACAACAGGCACACGCATTGTTCACTACACAACAGGGTTCAACACCACAGCCGGCGCCGGGATTGAGTCAGCCGGCACCAGAGATGGACGCATTACAAGGTGGGCAACAGAAGACTGTACACTCGATCACTCCGTCAGCACCGGTCAGACCGCCAGTTCAGATGGCATTCAATTCATGGCAAAGGCCTCCGATGTCTGCGCCCCAGCAAATGACACCACAAGTCGGGGCACAACCACCACAACCACAATCACTACATCAGGCAATCATAGGTCCGCCGCCGACACACACACTGGTGGGTCAGCCACAGCCCGCGCACCCACTCGTGCCGCCACAACAGAGTATGACTCCAGTGATGCAGAGCAGAGCGCCTGCACAACAAGTATTCCCTCCGTCGGCTGCATTCGCTCCCAGCCCTCAGCACCCAAACAATCAGCCCATTTATGAGCAAAAGCCTCCACTCCTCCCGACCCAACCAATGCCTCCATCAATGCCCCCATCAATGCCCCCATCCAGCCAGCCCCTCATGCAACACCTGCCCCCACCACCTCATCCGCCGCCAGTGCAAACACTAGCGCAACCTATATCTCAAGCGCCTCCCCTTCCTTTGCCGCCACCGCATATGTCACAAGCGCAGGCACCCGTACCGGCACAGCCACCAATGCCTATGGTACAGATGACACCAATGCCCCAGCGGTCACCGCCGATGACATCTCCAGTTCCACCACCACATCCACCACAGGCTATGAGTCAGTTCGCGCCGCAAACTCGTGAGTCTTCGCTGTGTTTATCGTCTGTTCTGACTATTAGTACAGTTTAAGTGCCGAACGCTTTGCTATTGAATCACATTTTGCTTATTCTTTGAACTCTTTTC
Source organism: Eueremaeus valkanovi (assembly GCA_034693305.1). NCBI lineage: Eukaryota > Metazoa > Arthropoda > Arachnida > Sarcoptiformes > Eremaeidae > Eueremaeus > Eueremaeus valkanovi. The sequence goes on along the minus strand of JAQIWA010001501.1, from coordinate 13,027 downwards.
TCTTCTTTGCACCACTGCTGCCATCGCTGTCACTAACGGATAGAACAGAACTCACGCTTCGCTTCGGTCTTGACTTTTGCTGCGGTCTATCGAACTGTGCTTTTAATCCATAACTCTTTGCATTAACTCTTGATTTCCATATTCTGTGCAATCGATTGATTGATTTTCGTTCTAATTATCTCTTTGTTCGACAGCCATAGGTCTACAGCCGGGCCCACAACAGGGACAGCCGCAGCCCGTTATGGGTGACCACAACAACATGATGTCCGCTCACGTACCCCAAGCAGCACAACAAGTGCCACAACATGTGGTCCATCCGAGTCCGATGGCTCACATAATGCACCCGAACACTGGTCCACAACAACCTCCACAACAATCCGGTGAATATTTTGATTAATCGGTCCATCAGTTCGGTTCAGTTGACTTATATTTTATATATAAATACTTTTCAGCCGTTTGTGAGTCCAATAGAGAAGAGACTCCAAACATATGAGCAGTCCTTTGGTTTGGCATTCGTTCCAGAATTTGCTTCGAATTCGATATTATTTTTAATTTTCAATAATTTATTATTTAATACACTGTTTGTAATTGAATTGAATTGAATTGAATTACCGGTACTTTTAGTTAATTTCGTTAAAAACTCAAATCTATTCATCAAATCATTCAATGCTTTTAAAAACTTTTTTCACATTTCGTTCGTTTTTCGAATAAAAGTTTCAAAAAAATGATTTCAATTTCCGATCATTTAATTCATATAAACTGATTGTTCGTTTGTTTACTCTATTCTAACCAATCGGAACCCAATGTCATATTATAGCCATTCAGTCATACAGTGTATACCCCAACACATCGGTCAACAAATCCTCTAAAAGCAGTTGACTTTGAATTGTTTGACAATACTATTGAGATGAATGGCATTCCGTTCCATAGGAAAGGTGTTCCCAAACAAGGTTTCAATGGAACACTTCGAAGACCTTACTCACTATAGGGGGGTTAGAGGGCGTCAAAGTCGACATTTGTATGTATTGTATAGTATTTGCATCGTTTAAATCGGTTTTGATTCGACCGAACTTTACTCATGAAAATCAAAATGAAATCTGAGTTCAGTTGAAATTTTGAATGAATTTTTAAATTCATAAACTGATCGACAGTTATAAGCCGGGGAAGGGGGATGACCACACTCATCGTCATTTCTCAAAGATGTAGGTGGCAAATAGTGAACTGCAATGCACCCTGGCTACATTTGATCTTATTTGCAAGTTCTCTATTGTATGACTGAGTCATTTGAATATAATTTTAATTAACAAATAATTAAATTGAAATCATTCGCACTGTTAGCCTATGATCTGACTGTAAGTATTAAAGTATTAAATGATTTATGAATGAAAGGCAGAGACAGTGTTAGACAGTATTCAACACAGACTTTGAGACCTAGAGTGCGACGCAGTCTATACAAGTCATTCACAGAGATAGTCGGCTACTGTTAGGCGTATGTGAGAGCACTGTCTCTACTGTACACTGTGTACAGACAGAGAGAGTGAGAGCACATCCAATAGTGTTGTTGTATTGAATTGAATATAAAGTTATGTTTAGTTGACGTGAATTGAATTGCAAGCAAATCGAGTCAAATGACTGAATGAGTGCTTGTGTTTGCAAACAATGATTTCTGCGATCGAAACGATAGAAATAAATAGCAAAGCATTTAATAATAATAATCAAAAACGCTTTCAAAGCATGAATTTGACTAAAAGTGCGAAAAATAATATTAATTATAATAATCAGAGCAATGGAGTGAGTATTCAATTGATTTGATTTCAGTTCAATTTGTTTACAATCAGTATTTGTTTACATATTTGGATGACTTGTTTGGACTTGTTTTGCATTCAATACTCATTTTATTTCATATGACATCTAATCAATTGAATGCAGTTTTCAATCAAATAAAATCTATTTAAGTATTGATTACTAATATTATTATTGATATTATGATTATTGAGTATTGAATTGAATAGTGGTATTGAACTGTGTGTACAGTTTGCACAGTAAGCCTATGTAATGCTACGGCAGTTAAAGCTTAGGTTTTAATGTTTTGAGTGAAAAACAGCTGATATTATGTGAACGCATAGACAGTAATACTGTATTGAATAGGAATAGGAATAGAGTGTGAATTGAGTTGAGTTGAGTTGAGTTGAGCTCAGTTTCTATACATTATTATATTGTATACAGAATTCTCTGATGTTTTGATGCTTTAGTTGTCTGTCGTTTAGTGGAGTTATGGCTCTGTTTTGCTTTGGACTGGCATTGCATTCAATGGATGAATGACTCGACTCTGACAACAAAGACATTGTTTTTATATTTTTACAAAACAGTCATTAATTGTTTGAATCGATTAAATGTAATGAAAAATCTTAACAATAATATGAAATCTTTGACTTGTCTTAAGCCAAAGCGAACCAAATCTAAGAAATCAAAGGTTTTTATGAATAATATTTAAGTGACAGACAATCGGTTTGTCTTTGATTTCACTGTAAATCAAATGAATGTCAATTCGCGTCAAACTTATTATTATTACTATTATTGCTATCATTTAACTGAACTAAACGCCACTAACGATAAAATGTCGAATCGGTTGGGCTGTGCTGTACGTCTCATCACTCGATCTCCAATCTACCCGTCCTCCCAGTCCTCCCCATCAGTTGCCATCAGTTGCCATTCCTCCTCTTCTTTGACTCCAATCCCATCTAATCTAATCTTATGTTATGTTTAAACGATTATCTCTTATCCGTATATATATCTCGTAATTGCTTTAAACGCTTTGTTTTCAATCTTCGGTTCACTTATTAATTGACAATTAATTCAATAAAAGCTTCTCTTTATTTACAAATGATTTTTATTTCCATTTAATTACTCTCTATTTTATGCTATTTTTCTTTAATTATTGTTTTAATAATTAGTATTTCTTATGAGTTATAGAGATATCAGAAGTACCAGAAGTATAGCGAAAATATGACTAATTGTTTGACTAATAATGTTTCAGATCTTCAAAGTGAGTGTCAATATAGAGGACGAGTCGTTGATAAACAAAAAGTTGCCGAAAGAGCTGTTACTCCGAATATTTTCCTATTTAGATGTCGTATCGCTCTGTCGTTGCGCTCAAGTCTCGAAGGTTTCTATACTTTAGATGTTTTTCGCAAATAATTATATCTATTGTTTGTCTGTCTGTTCCCCGTCTGCCCAGAGCTGGAATGTGCTGGCATTGGACGGAAGCAATTGGCAAAGAGTCGACTTATTCGACTTCCAGACCGACATCGAGGGACCGGTAGTCGAGAATATATCCCGTCGTTGCGGAGGATTCCTCAGACGACTGAGTCTGAGGGGCTGTAAGAGTGTGACCGACGGCGCTCTTCGCACGTTTGCTCAAAACTGTAATAACATCGAAGAGTTGAATCTAAACGACTGTAAAAAACTCACTGATATGTATGTAACGGACGGACAGTTGTCTCACTCAGTTGTCTAACTGTGCCTCTATTGCAGAACCTGTCAGAACCTGAGCGTTCACTGCTCTAAGGTATTGCACTTAAATCTGGGCTCTTGTAGTGAAATAACTGACCTCTCACTCAAAGCACTCGGGTATGGATTAGTGGTTGAGTCAAATGGCTTTGAAGTTAGTCTAACAGTTGCTGTCGTTTGTTTGCATGTCGTTTGTGCTTAGGGAGGGTTGTATGAACCTGGAGCACATCAACCTCTCCTGGTGCGAACAGGTCACTAAGTATGGCGTTCAGCAGCTGGCCATCGGGTGCACCAGAATCAGTGCCTTCATTAGCAAAATGTGTCCTCTGGTTAACGACGAGGCAGTCATAGCTCTGACCCAAAGCTGTCATAACCTACAAGTGCTTAACCTTCACGGCTGTTCCGCCATCACTGACGACAGCATTCAGAGCATTGCACACAACTGTCCAAATGTTCATTACTTATGTGTTTCCAACTGTTCTAATCTGACGGACGCGGCTTTGATAGCCTTAGGACAGGGATGTCATGCTCTGAGAACTCTAGAGGTTTCGGGCTGTACTCAGTTCACAGACACAGGATTTCAGTCACTGACCCGTAACTGTCACTCCATTGAGAAGCTGGACCTCGAAGAGTGTGTTCTCATAACCGACTCGACTCTCTCCCACTTAGCCCTCGGCTGTCCTTCACTCGAAAAACTGGTTTGTATTCGAATCGATTGAATCAAACGTTTGTTAATATTTATATCAATACTAATCGACATTCTGTTGATTGCATACATCAGAGTCTCTCGCACTGCGAACTCATCACCGATGAAGGCATCAGGCATTTGGGCACCAGTGCCTGTTCGTCGCAACACTTGGCGGTACTCGAATTGGACAACTGTCCGCTAATCACGGACACCTCCCTGGACCATCTGATAACGTGCCACAGTTTGCAACGAATCGAGTTATATGACTGTCAACTGATCACAAGAGCCGGCATAAGGAGACTGAGAGTGAGTTTAGAGTCGAATACAACTAATATTTCTATAATTTTATATAATTTTTCTAATTTCCAGAACCATTTGCCGGACCTTAAAGTCCACGCCTACTTCGCACCGGTGACTCCGCCTCCGTCGGTGACGCCCCGACCGCGATATTGTCGCTGTTGTGTTATCTTATGATTAATTTATTGGATATAATAATCAAATTATAATACGTTTTCATCAGTAAAGCCGAGAAATTGAGCCAAAAAGCTATTAATGATTCATAGGATTCGAGTCTAATGTTTATGAAGAGAGCGTCCGATCAATGGATTCAATATTTGCTTTATATTTGAAATGAATTACAAATTCTGAACAGAATATAGAGTTTAACCAATAGTTTGAATAAGTTTTAGATTTTATTATTTATTGCTTTAATTATAGCTTCAAATGTGATGATTGAGTCGACCAACGATTGAAAGCTTTTGGACATTAATTTTGAGCTCTTTATCCATCAGTTATTGTAATAATTATTAATCGAATATAACTTATATTCAATGAAATCATTACCGAAAGCACACAACAAATGAAATCTTCAAAAGATTGAAGTCTTTTGGTTCAGTCGTTCAACAGTTGAGTTAGTCTTTAGTTATAATTATAATTAACTGGAATTCAATTCCGAACCATACGATTGGCGTCACTAACACTGCATTACTCTTCCAATTCAATGGCTTTCATTCAAACAATCATTTTGTGAATAAAGTTGTAATTCATATAAAACACATAAAACAACAACAAAACAAACAAATGTCTAAACGCTTATTGTTTTCTACTATGAATTCAGAACTGTTGATACAAATCCTTATTATTTAATTGATATTCAGATGTTTACGATTAGGTCTTATTGTATATGAATTCGCATTTATATGACATTAAATTATAATATTATTTAAATTATTAATTATTTGTCCATTCATTCAATTCAAACGATTTACTGTAGATATGAATGTCAGTCAATCACTCATTGAGTGTCAAAGTATGAGAAATACCAGTTCTGTTCTCAAATTTTAAAGCCTGTGAAGCACTGAACAAAAACTTGGTCTTTCAGTGAGAGCTAAAGTTCCCTTTTATTAATCTTTAGTCATCGGACTGATAGAAACGTTAGGTTCAGAGTTAGGTTCAGAGTTAGTGCACATTTAGATGCCTGTGCACATTTATAGTTTAAATCAAACAATGATGCGGACGGGGGTTATGCTTAAGCACTCTTTCACCACTCAAATGGGTTTCAATTGGCCGGTTTGGCGGAGAAAAGGGACAGAATTCAGAAGACTTGTTGACCCCAACCAAAAAGTCATACACTCTTATGCCGGCCAACCTTTCCATCTCTGATTTGAAAACTTACGTTTGTATTATTCTGTTGATGAGATTGAGTGAGATTTTGAATTCTAGCTGAGATTAAAACAAGGCAGAATTACTTTGTAGATTTTGGAGTTATACAGATTTACAGAGTCTGAATAGCTACCAAAGTTAGTACTGTAGCCCATTCTCTAGCAATTCCCAGTTATTTTCCAGCCTTTCCCAGCCATTTCTTAGCCTTTCTCAGACATTTCCCAACCATTTCCCAGCCTTTCTCAGCCTATCCCGTTGTTGGTAAAGGACTTTCTCAGCCATTTCAGCCTTTCCCTAGCCTTACCCGTTGTTAATAAAGGACTTTTACTCACAGTCCTACCCTTTGGGGGTGGGGGTGGGTGGGATAGGCGAAGAAACTATATACCTCTTTTTTCAAAGCGGAGTTAATTATTACTTTTGGTCGATGAGAAATAATTTCAAATGTATTGACCGTTCAATCAGTCGGTGACAGGTATTTTGAAAAATTACCAAAAGTAGGTGAGAGGTAAAAACTCATGGGATTAAAGACCACTTTCTTTTGGTATTGGCTATCTGGGTCATACAATCTAATTATTAGATTCTAATATTAATAATAGTTGCGATAGCAGATGGGTAGGTGACAAGCCAGAGCTGACCAGGCTACTTTAACTGTACAACCGTTCTGAGTCATTCTGACGCAGTTTTAGTGCTTTAGTCCAGTTGTCAGTATAGTCTGCAACTGATGTCGACACTGCACTCGAATGTATGTTCAAAATAAATCTATAGATTGATTCAAAACAACGCAATCCGTGTATAAATCCATTGCCTGTACTCCTGACAGATTGAACAGATTGAACCAGGTACTATAATATTAGAGGTATTATACGATTAGAATCTTTACATTATATGTCTATATTATAATAAATGATAAAATAAAACGGCTTTGACTTAAGCCCAAACCTTTATATTAATAAAGTACGAATGAGCGGAGTATTATAACCTAGTTCCAATTGATTGGGCCTTAACTGAATAAGTGATAATATCGGTTGTGATATAAAATAATAGAATAAGAATTCGTCTATTATTTCAAAATTGATTTCTTTGCCGAATGAAGTGTTCAGACATACTGTATATTATATAAACTGATTTCTGAATAAAACTAATTGGTTCGGGTAATTTTATATCAAATCTGAACTTATTTAGAAAATTAAGTTCAGACAAAAGGATTCATTCTTTATATTCGAGCCATTAATCTAATATTCAAATTCAAATACATATTTATGCAAATTAAGTATAACTCGATTTACAATTTTGCAAATCATATAAATAAGGAAAAGCTATTAATTATATTATAATTCTAATGTGTCTTCAATTTATTCAATGTAAAAATTTTGTGGAAAAATTAATTCTTTCTAATTGCTTAAAATCTTAATTCTTTGATGTAATACTCTGTAATACTCTGTAATACTCTGTAATACTTCTGTTATTCTGTTTTATCTGTTATTCTCTGGGAATATAGGAATAAATAATGTGTTCGTAAAACAAAGTTATTATAAAATTGAAATTCTTTTGTTTGAAGCGAATGAATCGAAAGCATAACAAAGTATCGACTGAACAGTAAATGATTTTTATGTCTTAGTATTCAATATCAGAAAAATATTAAGAAAACGTTACGAGTATTGTATAGAGTTTGGAGTGTCTGTGGAGTAGATGTGTATAACTGTGCCATCAATTGAAGTAACAGTTACTGCCTTTTCAATGGAAATCAATAGAATGAATGGACGAACGAATGCAATGCAATCCAAAGCAATCGAATGCATATAAGTTTGCATTCAATGTCTCGATCGCTGCGATTCCTATTCAGACGCCTCCCTATCGGCACTCAAATTATTATCATTTCTCCTCCCAGTGCTTTGAGCACAATTGCTGTTCAACAAGAAAATGCATCCGTTCGCCAGTGCTGTACAGCACAGTAGTGTAGTGTACAGAAGAGTACAGAAAAGTACAGAATAGTACAGAACAGTACAGAATAGTACAGTCAGTTGAGTAGAGACTGACTGCTCTTTGCTTTGATGGTCCGTTAAGTCAGTAAAGAGAATGAGTAAAGAGAACGACTCTATTCTGTAATATACGCTTCGTTAGGCCTGTTGTCGCGTAACTGTGCTCTGAGTTGACGATAAATTGGTTTATGTTAATGCCATTTCAAAGATTGCTCTGAGCTCTTCACTCTTCACTGTGCACTGCCTGTGACTTCACTGGTTTATATATTTTATGCACTAATATGTCTCTGACTCTGGAGACCGAACTATCGTTTTGATACAACAGATTATAAATCAAGACATTGCGAGACAGGGATGCGGTTTCACATACGACTCCTTGCATATACACAACCGATTCTTTTTGCTCTCAAACTATACCAGAATATACTGAATATTTAGTATATTCAAGATTTATGCAGATTATACTCAACCAAACTCTATAACTGTATAACTGTTTCACTTCAGGTATCGCTTCTATGAAATATTCAGTACGTTATCAACACTTCTCAGCACTTCTTCGCAATCAATACTGACTTTATATCATTTGAATATCAAATTCTATTAACATATTCTCTATTTCTGTAATTCTTTCAAATATTTGGCAACGCTTTCAATCTCTAAGCTCTCGATTGCCTTCACTATTAAGCGATAATGCATTTGACTTTATGATCAAGATACATCCTCGATATATAAGACTTCTGTACATTATAGCAGAGATAGGCAATGTTGGTACTGGGGGTAGACCCCCAAGGATTTTGGCTGAGGCTTACCCCCTCTGTTTTTCGATGATTGACGGAGACCCCCGGTTTTGTCGCGAAGCGACTGATCCCCCCTTTGATTCGGAGGCGAAAACGTGAATACAAATAGTTTTTTCCAAAAAATTGATCAATTCGATGATAAAGCAAGGTAAAAAATGTGCGCTTTTGTACACGTTTGAACCTGGTATTGCATTTTATGCACTTTTATGCGACCTGTACGCCCCTGTCCAAAATTTGTGGCTGACCCCCTGTCGTCAGACCCATTGCCTATCTCTGACATTATAGATACTAGGCAAGTTCAACATCTTAATCAATCTTAATCAGTTTCTTTAGGGAGATTCTATGATAATAGGTTCCGGGTCTATGCAGGTGTACAATCTGTGTCTGCAACCAGTGTGTGCTGCACTAAATATGTATTGTATAAAGTAGTAACAAGCAAGCATTTTGTAGTTTTTGTATATTCCAGTCCATCTATAAAATCCTTTCACCTGAACTTAAAATCAGAACTTAAAAAAGGGCTCAAATTGAGACTCAATGCAACCCCCTTTTCATCTCTATTCCGATGCGGAAAATAAATAAAAAATAGACATTTATTCGTTTATTTATGTTTGTGCGGGGATTATATTTAGTGCTCTTATAGAACAGTATAATGAATCTTGCCCTGGATGAATTCTGAATTATAGATGTTAATATTCTAAGCATATGCAGGGTAAATAGTAGGTGATGGCGGGTCAATCCGTACAAAATTTGAAAAGCATCACTGATAATATGAAACAGACAGCCAGGCCGAATTCTAAAATCAAATTCTATTCTACTTTGAAAAATGGATTTGAACCAGTCAACATTTGCATTCTACTAGAATATGATGACATAATTAGAATATTGCCGTCGAATTCAATCTTGTTCTGTAGTTATCTAAGCTATACAGCAGATGTGGCCAGACTCGTTTGCTCCAGGGAGGGGATCAGCCTCGGATTTTGTCCAGGGGATCATGCCTCGAGCCAGGGGAGGTCTAGGGGTAAACTTTTTATTGCAGAAAACCTATGTTTACAAAACCGCTGCCGCGGATCGAATTTGACCGAAAATTTTGAAATTTACGGAAAATTAGCCTAATTTGGATACAATTCAGCTGAACTTGGTCGAATATACCTTATGTTAACATATTTAGCCGAAATAGTTAATTTCAACCAAATATGACCGGAATAGGTTAATTTTACAAAATAAATAACTAATAATTTAATTTTTCTAAGAATAATAAATTCTGCATTTCATAAGTAATAGTTCATTATTACTATAAAAAGGGGTTATTTTACTTCCTTTAAAAGTAAAATAAGTGATTAGACCTTATTATTAATAAATATCAAATATTTATACTGTACTGCACTAATAGCACTAAATACTACCGAACAGATGTAACTATTGAAAAATACCTGCGAGTGGTGTCTCCCTAACATTCAATAACATGGAAGGGGTTCATAGGAATAGCATTAGGAGTCCTAATTTAGGACTGAGATATTTGTGTGCTTCACTGCAAAACCTATTTATTCTCTCTCTCTCTCTCCCTCCTCTCTCTCTCTCACTCTCTCTCTCTCTCACACTCTCTCTCTCTCTCTCACACTCTCTCTCTCTCTCTCTCTCTCTCTCTCTCCTTCTCTTCTCTATCCCCTCCTTTTCTACCCCCTAGTGCAAAATCTAGGGGGTTTCCTCCGACATAGGTACTTTGACAAAATCCGAGGGGGTCAACCCCCTGGACCCCCTCTGGCCATCACTGGCTATACAGTGCAAGAGATAATAAAGTTTTGAGTCTATTTGGGAAAGATCTGAAGGAATTGCGATAAATAGAAGTTCATAGCAATTAAAGGCTTGATTTTGAAGTTTGATTATTGTTATTGTTATTCATTTGATTGCATTCCAATGATTGCTTCAATATATTGAGAATTATTTGTTTCTGACATTCCTTTTGTTGGCTGTTATATAAAAAATGAAAAGATTTGATCGTAAGAGTAGAGCAATAATGGATTCTTCGGTAGAATTGGTCCGATGGGAGACATCTCATTGCAATTGTTAACTGAAATTGCAGTGCATTTATGATATTTGAGTTGAGCCCATTGCATACCATTCCCAACGATTGCAGTGTATATATGGACTGATGATCGCTAACATAGAGAAAGGGCTCAATCCGTGACTTGAATTCAATCAATACATTAACTGCAATCACATATTCTTTTGCGAGAAAGAGAAAGCAAACTCTTTTCCAGTTTATTCAGTATTGATATTAAGGCTGAGTTAGTCGGCATCGTTGCCATCACTAGCATTACAGGCATTAGTATTACAGTTATATATCAAACATACATTACATTAGTCGTACGTTTCACCGATTGATGCATTGCTCGTTTTGCACTCACCAGACCATACCATTGTCTTTACTCCCATCGGCTATAGCGGTAATTTGTGCCAATGCCTCCATTCCTCACTCTCTTGACTGGCGGCGCATTGGCATAGCATGGCATCAACTTTATCGTACTGTGCTGTGTGCTCTGCCAGCATATACTGTATGTGCTGACTGGCTTAGCACAACATATTTAATGTAATTTTCTAATTGCCTCATACAAGACGTCGATGATTGTGATGATTGTGAAACTGCTGGCGCGCAAACACTAACACGTTTGGGAGTTCGGCTCCAGGGATGACACAATGGGGCACTAAACGAAGGGCAATCAAGTTGCCAGTACTGCCAGTGCTGATCATCACAACAGATCTTCTCATCCCTACATATCCACAGATTCGTATTGCTCTTCTGTTCCCCACACAAATCCACTTCGTTTATCGATCTGTGATCTGATGTGCACAGAGAGGAACAGGAGAGGGAGTCAAAGCAGAGAGAGAGAGAGAGAGAGAGAGAGAGAGAGAGAGAGAGAGAGAGAGAACCAGTCCAACGAATTAGGGAGAGATTGGAGAGAGGGAGAGGGAGAGAGAGAGAGGGAGAGAGCAAACAAAAAGAGGAGCATAACGTCAAACCAAACGGCACTTAATTAAATCTAAGCGAACGTTTCGACGTCTAGTATTGGCCTCCAATCGTTGCAATCGTTGCAATCGTTTCGATGCTTATAGACTGTAAATAGTTTAGTGTATATACTGTAGGCATACGAATAGAGATTAATAAATATAATACATTATAAGATTGGGTTCGCTCTAACAGAACGCACACACACATAGCACACACACATAGGCGCACACATACAACACACTCACAAATGTAATTAACATTATTCCCGTTTTGTGTCCCCAAAAGTTAGCGTTAATTTAATGATGGTATGGAATGGCAGCAAATTTGGCGTTTAAATGGCAAACGAGAATTTCATGAGGCGTTAAATTCGATGGTTTTCTCAAAATTAAATTTATGTAACAAATTATGCTCTCGTTTATAGACCTTATTTGCAATATTAAATAAATTCATATTTTGTTCGGATAACTCCCATCATTGCAAGCATTACACGAATTAGAATAAGTTATAAGTTATTTGTAGCAGAAATTATGATGACTTCAAAGTGAACGCAAAAAATGTTTAGTTGATTCACAGCTTCAGAACAGTTAGTGCGAGAATATTAGTCTAAATGAGCTGAGAGACTTATTGCAATAAAGTAGACCTGGCCATTCTTAGACTGATCTAATGTATGCAAATCAGTCATCTCAGCGGTACTATAAAGCGTTTATCGCTTTAATTGTGAGGTTTTCTCAATTATAAGCATCTCATTAGTTGTCGTCTAAATGTATAAAACTTTGGTTCAATAGTTAACCCAATTAAGCGCTTCAAAGCTTCTTATTAGACATTTGGCCAGTAATCTCGTTAGGTATGAGCCCAAATCGGCCCCATTATGTTTGTTTGCAAGATCTTCGATGTGATGCAAATAATGCCTCTCTCATTCTGTTCATCCCTACTTATCTCATCTCTGGTGATTTCTCTATTTAGTCATTAATGTAGTGCAGCTTCACTGCAATGCCTGTAATGCCTGTAATGCCTGTAATGCCTGTAATGAGCACACATTCATAAAGAAACTATTTTTTCCCAATTATTTACCAGTTTATATACTGAATGGCCTGTGCTTTCAAATCAAATCTTGAAAAATTTAATTTATTTAAACTTATTATCAAATTATAAAAGTTAGAAAAGTTAATAAATTGATAGATGAACTGAACTGACTATTAATTACCTTTTCTTTGGTTTATTTAATGTTCATAAACTAAAATTCATTTATAATTATTTCTAACAATTTATCGCAAATCAAATAATTTTGTGGAAAGTATAATATTAATTAGGGATGGCCAATGGGGGGGTATAGCCAAAATACCCCCCCTAGGTTTTGAAATGGCCATTTTGGAGTGGCCTATTT
>JAQIWA010001500.1:0-18004 GCA_034693305.1 Eueremaeus valkanovi | reverse complement strand
CAGTGAGTCTATGTATGACACATACATTTATTGTGTTAAGATTGGCTATTTTTACTGGCTATTTTCTCATCACTGCTGTATAACATTTCGATTAACTTTCTATTCATTTAATTTTCTTTCAATTTTTTGTTTTCATTTTTCAAAACAAATCATTTGAGTTATAAATAAATTTAAATAAAATTACGGTTTACTCAACCATTCGTTCATTGATTTATCCATTCATTAATTTTAGTGATTTATTCACTCATTCTCTAATTGCCGACCGATTTGTATGCAATCTATTGGTTCACATACTCTTGCATTTGATCTAAATTGATGCCCGACTCGAGATCAATGTACTGACCATTGCATTCAATGGTTGTTACATTCAATTTCTCACGGATTGTCTTAATTTCTTTCAAGTTTTGCTAATTTAAACAAAAATTCTTATCTAATATCCGGATCATTATAATTTGCTTTACCCTGCTCATTCAAGACATTAGTATCTGAATCGTGTATTCTGCTTAGGAAATAAAAAAATCAAAATTTTCTTATATTAGTATTCGAACGAACGATAAGGTTATATAATAAGGAAGTCCAGCAGATATTTGACACAAGACTTGATTAACTAGTTTTAGTAATCGGTTTAATCTTAAACTTGACTTTCATTACCAGAATATAAATAATTTTGACTGAATTGGCGTTATTTTGAATGAAAGATAAATAGATGTGAAATGCGTTTCAGTGACATCCGAACCCTTTTCTTCTCAATAATCACTTATTCGTCGATTATTTATTACAAACAGAAATCTTATGATAAAATTTGTGCCCGAAATGAATGGAAATCATTCTATGATTATATAGTGATTGGCGCCGGTTCTGCCGGTTCGGTAGTGGCCGCCCGACTCTCCGAAGATCCCAAAGTGAGTGTCCTTCTGATAGAGGCCGGAGGCTCTGAAACAGTTATGTCAAACACTCCCGGATTAAGCGATTCTATGCTCAGTTCAGCAATGGATTGGAAATTCGCTTCTATTCCACAAAACCATTCATGTCTTGCAATGAAAGACCAAAAGTGTGTTCTTTCAAGCGGTCGAGTCATTGGCGGCACTTCTTCTATAAATCGTATGATTTATTTGCGTCCGAATCCAATCGATTTCGATAATTGGGAACAATTGGGTAAACTCTCAATCAATATGAACTGGCATTCAATCTAATTGCTCTCACTTAACAAAAGGGATAAAGGGCTGGTCCTGGAGGGAAGTCTTTCCCTTTTTTATCAGAGCTGAGAATCAAAGTGATGGCGAACTGTCAAAGAGTGGGTATTATGGGGTTAACGGACCCCTTATTATCAATAATAACAACGAATACAATCGATTACTGCAGAGTTGGATCTTCTCATCTCATTTATGTGGTCATAGAATTAGTGACCTGAATGTCGACCATACGGGCGCTGCTGTGCTTCAGACCAACACCAAAGACGGCAAACGTGTGTCGATGTCCAGCGCCTATTTGGAGCCTCACATCGATCGACCGAATCTACACATTTTGGCCAATACTTTGGTCACACAAATACTGTTTGAAAACAATACAGCGATTGGCGTCAACTTCATGAGGAATTGGCACAATTACGCTGTTTTCGCCAAACAAGAGGTCATACTCTCTGCCGGAACCATAAATTCAGCCAAACTTCTGCTGCTTTCAGGTATTGGACCCAAAGAACATTTGGATGAGTTAGGCATACCTGTAGTATCAGACTTACCGGTCGGTCACAACTTTCACGACCACATCGGCTCTTATGGCATGCATTTCACAATCAATGCTTCGGTTGAGGAACCGTTGACTCCGTTTAGTCTCAGCCAGTATTTCAATTCCGGTATACATTCGCTAAACATTTTTAAAATACTTTATATTCTTATCGATTGAATTATTGCAGGAAAAGGGCCTTTAAGTCAGAGCAGATTCGCGGCCACTGTATTGCAATCAAAATACGTGAACTCCAGCAATGAATGGCCAGATATTATGTTAGCGGTGTTCCCGTCGAGTCCGGGCAGAGAAACAAAAAGTGAAGTAATAGAGCAGAGAATTGGTGTCAAAAAAGAGATTTGGTCTCAGTTTTATGGCCCTTACGCTGGTTTACCCCAATTCTCCATTTGGCCCATCATATTGAGGCCTAAGAGTAGGGGTTGGGTTCGGTTATTGAGCCTAAATCCTTTGGAGGAACCGGTTATTAATCCAAACTATTTATCCGATTCAAGTGATATGTCTGTAATGATCGACGCAATGAAGGAATCGCTTCGAATCGCAAACTCGAAACCACTTCAGACCCTATTCCCGATCCCTTTCGCCACTTTAGTGCCCGGATGTGAATCATATTTAATGAACAATCAATCGGTTGACCCAAAAGAGAGTTTTAACGAAACCCTATTCACCGAACCATATCTGGAATGTATGGCAAGACATCTGACAATAACTGCTGGCGATTATGTGGGAACTTGTCGTATGGGTGCAGAAGAGGACACGAAAAAAGTGGTTGACTCTAAACTAAAAGTGATTGGAGTACAGAATCTACGAGTGATCGACGCCTCAGTCATTCCACAGATAACTGCCTCAAATATCAATTCTGTGGCCGTTATGATCGGCGAACGCGGATCTCATTTCATTAAATTCGACTATAGATTCAAAAACTTAATTATTTTGTAAAATCAATAAATACTTCATTAAATTTCTGACTAATTCTGCGATTAAATCGATTATAAAAATCAAATAAAAGGCAATAGAATTACAATAATTTCACAAAATATTGTATCAATCAATATATGCAAATGATTTTTAGATATATCAATAATATGACAATACTATCACATATTATGGATATCAACAGTATTGTAGAAACTTTAACAAAAAAAATCAAGTTTTAAATGCAACTAGGCACTAGGCAGTAGACTGGCAACTCTGACTCATCAGGAAAATTGAGTCATCTAACTGTCTATACATAGAAAATATTTAATCTCTTAAGGCTTATACTGTATAAGTTATACAAAAAGAGTACCTTATACATAATTTTTTGAAATTCATATGTAATCGTAATTTTTTTATTCTGTGCTTACAATCAGATATTATTGAATAGGAATTTCAGAAAATCTTTTTAGTTCGAAAAATAAGCTCTTTTTAGTTATTTGAATGCACAGAGTGACTGAGAATGTGCATTGGGCAAAACCAGGTATAGGCATTGATAAATAAACTTGTATAAAATCCAGTCATATTATAGAGTTGAATAAATATGCATAATATTCAATATGATTGCATGAATTCTGACAGAAATCTTCCGAAACGTCTTTTCTATAAAATACAGTTTTTCTGATTCTAATGTTTAGCAAATATTGAACAGATGTCTAAAAGTTGTTCATTTCATTGCCATCTGGTTAGTCTATAGCCAGGGTTACTTATATAACTTACTGGTATTTCATTTTTGACTATTGTTAGATAAACTCAATCGAAGTTTTGTCTCAATTGTCTGAATGATTGAGTACTTATCGATAAAAAGCACAAAAGTCTTAGAGCACTAGAACTTTGATGTTAAGAGGATTAACAGATTTTGACAAAATATTTGAAGACCGGATGGTTTGATGTGATTCTTACGTAACTAATTGGTTGCAGTCTTTCTGTCACTATATAAGTAAGAATATCCTGAAATGACATCAGTCTTTGAACGCCACTAAAATGAATGCCTTAATAGTGTTTGTGTGCGCACTGATAGCAATATCGAGTTGCGAACAAACCAACTCATACTCTCATTACTTAACTCCCAAACAGTTTGCTTCGGACCTAAACTTTACCGATTGCTATGAGTCGACTGACGGCGAAAGTATATTCAGTTTTTCGATCGGAAATCTCAACAAAAGTTTGCCAAACATTACATTCAGTGCATTCAAGAACAAAGCAATACTAGTGGTCAATGTGGCCACTTATTGCCGCTCAGTCACAGACTATCCTCAGCTCAATCAACTCAAAGAACGATTTGGAGACAAATTAGTAATCGTTGGCTTTCCAAGCAATCAGTTCTGGAACGTATGTATTATTTGAATATTCAGTTATTAATCATTAGTTAATTGTATTATTGCTATACTATTATTATCTGCACATAATAGCAAGAACCAGGGACAAATGAAGAGATATACAATGCTATTCATTTTGTACGACCCGGGAAAGGCTTTGTTCCGAAATTTTTATTGACACCAAAAATCGAAGTGAACGGTGCGAATGGACATCCAATCTTCTCGTTCCTAAAAGTACTGTATATTTCAATTCAAATGCATTTTAGAACGAAATAAAAAATTGATTTTTTCTGCTTTTAATAGCGTTCGTGTCCTTCCACTCAAACCCGATTCGTAGAACAGAAGTACATGTTTTGGGACCCGAAGAATGAGCGGGATGTCAAATGGAATTTTGAAAAGTTTCTGATCAACGGCAAAAGTGGTCAACCGGTCAAGAGATATGACACCAATTATGACGCCATTAATATCGCAAAAGATATTGAAATACTGATCAATAAAATATAGAATTTATATAAATATTTGTATTGTTTTCATATAATTAATGTTTTGTTCAATAATTAGCCTTAAAATCAAAACAAATTATAAAGAATTCAGTTTTCAATAATTTTTAATCATAAATAAATCGAAGTATTGTCTATCAAAAATAGATCCACATACTTTTAGTAATAATTTATTATAAGGAGCATAAACTTCTTGAACAATGAATTTGCTGGACACTAAATTAATAATCCTTAAAATATGCTTGCGGTTTATCATTTTTTGAATTCAAAGACAAATATTTGCTCCAAATGTAAGCAAAAATAATAATTTATAGATTGAAAACTAAGAGCGCTTGGAATCACTCATCTAAATGACCAGGTACTGTACTGCCAATTGTTATGCAGGGAAGCCAACATCAATCAGTATTCACCTGATTTTAATGGATAATGATCAGGGCCAGATGCTCAATTATTAATGTTGGCTTCCGTGCATGACAGTTGGTGTCAACGAGTCATTGTAATCAAGGTCTGCAGCCGTGACTTCTGTCATCAGATCATTTATTTTTATAATATCCGCCAATTTTTGTATTGAACTTTAGTATAAATGTAAATGACACTGTTCAATTTGGAAAATAACAAAATAATTCGATAAGAATAGATTTGATTCTATAAATAATGTCGGAATGCTTCCAATATTCCATATAATCACCCTGTTTATTGAAAATTCAAGTATAATATGTCAATTGTGTAGTATTGTGAGAATGCCATTTGCGATAAGGAATTGAATTAAGATTAATACTAATGTAGTTTAGAGCACATGACACATATGGTTCAGTATTGATATGTGTATAACATTGTGTAGACTTTGCAGACTCTGGACCACTCAATCTGAATGTCAAATGGATTGGATTTAAGGCACATCTGATCTCATTTGACAGATATTTTACATTTATCTCACATTCAATCGAAACCATTGACAAACCTGTGTTATATAAACGGAAAGAATTCAAAACAACTGAATATTAGAGCAAATTATGTCGAAAATGCATAAAATTTTGATTGGATTGTGTGCTGTTATTGTGATAACCAGTGCTAAACCAGATGCCGGTCCAGATTCTCATTACTTAACTCGAAGCCAATTCACACAATTCTATACGAATTTCACGGATTGTTTCGATTCCAAAGATTCGGACAGTCTTTTCAAGTATACTATCCCTCATCTCAACCAATCTCTGCCGAACATCACTTTTAGCAAATTGAAAGGAAAGGTCATATTAGTGGTGAATGTGGCCACTTATTGCCAGTCCTCGTTCGAGTATCCAAAATACAATCAACTGATCCAGCAATTTGGGGACAAACTAGTTATCGTCGCCTTTCCTACAAATCATTTCCAAAACGTATGAATAAATTAATTATAATTTTTGACTGAATTTAAATTCATTTCAATCTGTATTCGTCTCAAAGCAAGAGCCGTCTAATTCTGTCGAAGAAATTTACAACGCTATGAAATATGTGAGGCCAGGCAAGGGATTTGTACCTAAATTTCCGTTAGCACAAAAAGTTGATGCTAACGGACCTAATGCTCATCCGATCTTTTCCTACTTAAAAGTATGTCATAATTAACAATGTTTTTAACAAAAAATATTTTGAACCACTTATTCATTCACAGCGCTCGTGTGCCTCCACTCGGGTAGGGTTTATGCCCAAAGAATACCTGTTATACGACCCGAAGAATAGTCGAGACATTCGATGGAATTTTGAGAAGTTTTTGATTGACCCGAACACAGGAAAACCAGTCCGACGTTATGATCAGCTCTACGACCCGATCCTCATTGGAGCTGATATTAAACGAAAAATAGCAGAAATTCATAATTAAATTAATGTTATCTTAAATTAAATTTTAAACTTGTAATCAAGTCTTGAGAAAATAAATCATTTTTTGACTAATCTATTAAAAGCTCAGTTTTGCATATTTTTTTCTAAACCGTAAGCACATTCAAAGCACACCCATCGTCATTCAAATATATTTGATCAAGAATAATTAATTGTGTTGCACCCATGTCAATTCATAAAATAATTGAAATGGAGATGAAATTGAGAATATATACTGATATTTGTTCGTCAAATCTCATCATTTATTTGTTCTTTTTTGTCAATTGCTTTAATAGTAGAAAAGTTTTGTATATAAAGAATAGTTCAATGAATTTAAATAAATAAATAAATAATAATAAAAGAGTAGAACTAATAAAACGACAAAACTTAACAAAAACTATATTTTATATAAATTACATCGAATTCAATCATAAATAGCTTTAATACAGATAATTGATATCAAAATTAAATAAAATATTTGAGATTTTCTATAATTTATATTTTAAACAAATTTCTTGAACACAATTTGAGTCATTAATACTAATTATAATAATACTAATAATAATAATCAGATCAGTCATCAGAATCATTAAACTCTAAGTCAGTATTCATTCAATACTTACAATACAGTAGTCGTCAAACAATAAGAAAAGAAATGTTTAGGAAATGATTCCATACTTTATCCATATGTTTGCTATCAAACAAACATTAACTCTATTTATGTTTATTATACAGAATACTAATAATACTGTAGCTATATATTAGTGAATCAATGGGCCGATTATCTCGATTTGTTAACGTTGAACATAATAGCGGCCACAAAGAGGAATATCAAAGTCCATGAACCGGATATTATGAAGCCCAGGGTCACTTCGAAATAGTCCAAACCCCAGCCCCGGTACAGCATATAGCGCACGGCTTCTATGCTTTTGGCCTGGGAGAATATTGTGCTAATGAATATCAATATCTTCGGCATTGTCTCCATTGGCCAAACGACACCTAATGTTAGTTTGGGTTAAAGTGGTTTCATATAAGTTCTTGACTTTTAATCAGAAAAATAAAAATATTAGAAATTGTTGTTTACTGACCACTGAGTAGAAACTGAGGAAACATTGAACCCATGCATAAGATTAGAGTAAAATTCTCTTCTTTAGTGATCGCAGAGATTAAGATCCCGTAAGCCATACCACAGACGCCTTGCATTACGATTAGGACAGAGACCCAGAAAATTGAGCCCCGGTTTGGGATTTCAAATATTAGAAATGCGATCATCAGAACAGACAGGGTTTGAAGTATGACTACCAGTGTTTGCGTCAACACATGAGATAATATATATTCGTTTGGATGAACGCCTTTCCCAACAAAATAATTATTAGCATTGAAATTGTTTTTGCTTTAAAACAATACTATTTACCCGAAACCAGACTTCTCTCAAGCAAACCGTCCTTACGTTCCAGAACTAGAGTCAGCGCTGAGGTTGCGATCGCGCAAAAGAATGCCAGCGCAAGGATAAAGCCCGGGGCCATAAACTCAGTGACAGGTGCGTCCGCAGTGCCCAATATTGGCTGCTCGACCTATCGGTGCATTAAAATTGTGTTAATAAATATTAAATTCAATATATATTATATTTAATAAGTAATTACACGAATGGGTGGATCGGCTATCGACTCAACCAAATCTGTATCCCTGAGCAGTTGTTTAGCAAACAATTGATACGATTCGTGAATTGTTTGGCGAATTTTATTGGCAGAGAATTGACCTAAAAATGCATTGAATTTATTCATTGAATTTATATTAATTTGTTTCCAATCAATGACTTACTGGTCATATCGAGAAAGAGTTTAACAGAACTCATATCAATGGTCTCTTTGTCCGTATAATATCCATCGATACCTCTTTGAATAATAGCTTTCGTAAAGTTAGCCCCGATTGCTATCAGAGCCTTATTTTTTCCGTTTCGCACCGAATCGTATCCGGAGTCGAATGAGTGGTAAAGCGTTTGACTGATCGTATAGTTATCGATCTTTTGGAGGAATTTTGAGCTATATTTTGGTTGAAGTTCGCCATTAAAAACAGCTACCGGTATGTCGTAGGGGTCGCGACCCAAACAAAGAAAAAATAGGGCGCCTATGGGTCAGATAGAGGAATGATATGAATATGATATGATATGATATGTTTCATCAAATTAATAAATGGATTCATTGGTGCGATCAGTAATTTCACTGTAAAATCTCTATAGAGATTGTGTGTGGATCATTTCTACATTATTCCATAAGCGTGTATTAGCCGGAACATTTAACTACCGTTAGAATAAAAATTAAGAATATTTAAATCCATGTGAAAATGATATAGAACGGATAGACCCCGAACAAATAATCCTTACAAACAACTTGGGAGCAAAAACTGTTGAAAAGTTGTGAAGTTAGAAACCCAGTACCAATCCGTACCAATACGTACAGATATGAATCATTTCTTAAAAACTAATCTTATGTTTGATATTTGGAATATAATACGAATCAGTAATAAACTGAACTACTGTTGAATAGTTTTGAATGTTTGGACAGGTATTGAATACATACACTGAACGGCCGGTACGATTGAGGTGAATATGAACGCGGGTAAATTCCTGTACATTCGAATGACATTCTTCATGAAAAGGGCTTCACTTCTGGCGAAATGATCGGCTATTTTGTTGCGTTTCATCAATATTTTCGACGGCTTTAATGAATTGGATTTTTGAAGACTATTATTGTTAACGACTTTAATATCGTTCAGAACTTTATCTCCGTTTGAATTAGTTTCTGATTTTTGACACGAATTGATTGAATTGGTTTTGCTTTTGTCGCAAATATTTGGTTCCGACTCTTTATTATTGCATAATTTAAGAAACACTTCTTCCAAGTTCTGGAGGTTTTGTTTTCTGATCAGAAACTCAGGGTTGCCCTCTTCCAGGAGCATCCCCTGCCTGATGAAGGCCACTATATTGGCAGATCGCGCCTCTTCTATGTAATGAGTGGTTATTATAACAGTTATCCCGTCTTTGGCTAAAGCTATCAAATGTTTCCAGATGCTTTGGCGCAGCACCGGATCGATGCCCACAGTCGGCTCGTCCAGCACAAGCAGTGGTGGCTTATGCACCAAAGCCGCAGCCAAGGATACTCTACGCTTTTGACCTCCGCTCAATTTGGCTATAAATCAATTAATGAATTAAAAAATGAAATAAAGAAAAAGTTTTGAATTATTATTATTAATGAGAACTTAATTAAAGAATTGAATCAATTATTAGGGAAAATGTTACTTAATTTTGATACAGAATTTCATTGTATGAACTTTCATTTCATTTATAATCTATCATAAATGTTAAATAAGAATCCATTCTCTATTCTCTTCTCTAAAATGAGATGGGTACGAGTGAGGTTTGAAAAGCGAAAAACTTTATTTCGTTTCCTTATTCACAGTGAATAAAGTTGTCGACAAAATTCGTGATTATTATCAAACTTATTGAAACAGAGAATGAAATAAAACGAATATTAAATGAACACTCCGTCAGAATTACAGAGCAATCGCTTATAAATTATAATTTGTACTGTTCAAGTTATAAATGAGACGACTTAAATAATTTGATAAAAATCAGAAAACGTTAGAAAAATAATATATAAAACTTAAAAAATACTATACCTGTATGTAAAGGAATGGGATATAATTGGGTTGCAATCTGATTGTTAGAAATCTCTACAGTATTCTCTATCCTATACTTTGCTTTAAGTTCAGGGGCAGAGGGCAGGGACAGATATACTTTCAAGATATTTCTCATTCTGTTACTCAGGACATGACAGCTAAGATGTGTCCGAACTTAGTGCACATCTTTAGAAAAATTTAATAATTGATTCAAAAGTTAATAAAATTGTTTAAAACTGGTTTCGCTCTAATATTCAGTAAAACAAATGCTAAATGTGTTGACTCAGACTCACCCACAGAACTAGACTTATCGGGAAGATCGAGGAATTGGAGGAGGAATCGAATTCTGTGCTTAATCTGTGTTTTTGGCAGACGATATAATCGGCCGAAGAATGTAAGCGTCTCTTCAATCGTGAACTCTTGAAACAGACCTATCTCTTGAGGCATATACCCCACCCCAGGGCCGGGAACTAACGAATTATAAGAGCCGGGCTCTTCACCGAACACTTTGACCGTTCCTTTTCTCGGTTTAAGACTTCCGACCAAACAGTGAACTAATGTTGTTTTGCCGCAACCGCTCGGACCCAAAATGCTGTATCTGTTGGACACAAGTATTCTGTTATATATTTGATGTAAATCTAAACTAAAGCCCATTTCGGGGTTCAAATAGATTCGTGAGAGAAGACGGGATATAATTAAAATATCAATTATGCAAACAAAGAATTCAAAACATATTTTAATTGCAAACTATATTATACAGTATCTGAGTGTTTGAGAAGCAAATTCGAGTTACTGAGCTATTGAGCCATTGAGCATGGTCAAATTATTAATATAACTTACCGATGAAAAGTATTGATAATTACTTTCGTTTTCTATGAGTTAACGCTTTCAGTAACCTATTATATGTGGGACTAATTTGCTGACCAATATTCCTGCTACTAATATTCCTGACCCCTCCCCACCTTGAGCACATCAATTTAATGAAATTTAATAAAAAGTCGAATTCTGAGAAGGAGTACATTAAGAGATGTTCTCCAACTTTACATCTTAAAGGATGCCTATACATCCCTGTACATACATTGGTCATCCCTACATCCCTGGTCTAAAGGCAACGACTATTTATCTGGAAATAGTCGTAACGAAAATGAGTGATAAAAGGGATGAAATGTAGTGTTGATTGCATTGATTGCATAGAATATTATGTAAGAGTAGTGTATATTACAGTATATCAGAGTATTAGTGAACAGAGGGAATGGTATGAATGGTCTGACGCTTACATATTTCCTTCGGGAACATTGATTGTGATGCCATTGAGCGCATTCACAGCCCCTTTGCCTCTGCCGTACGAGAAGACGACATTCTTTACTTGAACTGCGATTCTCTTATCACAGGATTCTGGCGTTGAGTTCAATCTTGAGCCCAATCTATCCGTTATTAATGACTCGTTTTGACACAACATATCATTGGCCGTCAAGTCTTCGTCTCTCCTATTGCTCAGTGTTTCCAATTCAATGCTAACGACTCTATCTTTGGATACCTCTGGCCATTCAGACAGTGAAGAGGACGGCTCTACTCGTTTAGGCACACATTCTATAGACTGAGACACAGAAACAGATTATTGAATGTAATAATTGGATTCAATCAATAATAAGGACAAACAATAAAAACTAACATTTTTCTCATCAGAACTCAACAAACTTTCGTTCACTTCCTCTTCAATCGGATTTGACATAACTTTTGGCGAAATTAGATTCTGTTAACACGAATGAAAACATGATTTTAATTAACTATGATTTGCATTAATATTATAATTGAATAACTGTTTGGACAGAAGTTTATCTCAAATAAACATTTTATTACTTATTTATTTATTTTATACTCATTTTTGAGTCGCTTTTAAATTAACAAATAATGTGAATAAAAATTCTTAATTCAGTTCATATATACCTACAGTGCAAGCAGTCTGAACAGTATTTAGATATTTTTATAGTTTAATCCAGCTGGTTTCAGCCATGTTTAAAAATAGATTCCATGACATATTGTGTTTTATCAGTTATTGGAATTTATTTTGAAAAAATTGCTTAAAAACGGGTTATCCACAAGTTTTTTATCTGAAAAGCAAAAATTGGGGAAATGTGCAAGCTCCAAAATGTCAAAGGGGTTGAAAAAAATCACAGTGAAAGAAATCTAGGCTGGGTACACTGATTAATTTTCCACCAAACAGGATCGAAAACTTTTATAAAAAGGTACTGCTTCAACCTTTTGCTACACTTCCTACACTAAGGATTTTGACCGAATTTCGACCTAATCTTGGTACATTAAGCCCTTTCAGACTTGATTTAAAATAAATTTATTCGAAATTCGGTCAAAATAGGACTTACCGGTCAAAGTAGGATTGTTCGGTGCACGCCGTGCAAAAAAGTAGGGGGTCTAGCACAGGATTCAAAACACAGAGGGGTATTTTGTCTATACCCCTTGCACATCACTACACTACACATCTTCAACAAAGATGCAAAGAGTGAACAGTTTTCTATAAATCTACCAAAAAATTGTTTAGCAATGATTGATAGACACTATTATAGCCATAACTTATGATGTTTCTTACGCCCATTCAAAGAGCATCATAGCTTCCAACAAAATTAATGTGTTCTGTTCGGAGTCATCTTTTACAGCTGCTGTCAATTGCATCCATTGTTAATAAAATTTGGTCGAATGAAAAGATCGTGGAATCAAGATATCAAAAATCTACCCGTATAACTTATAAAGATTCGAAAACTTAACTTTAAGGTCTTCTCTAATTCCATAAATCCAAGCAAAAAATGGAAAATCTATCCAGGGTAATGAATCACCAGTGTAACAATTATTAGTCACTCAAATAATCTCAATGTTTATTATATTAGCGGAAATTCGGTTAAATTGTGTTGATTTGGACAATTGAAAAAATATTGGGTATATTTTGCACCCCTTTCCCAAACTCTGCTCTCCTATGGAAACGATGAAAATTGTGAGACGTTTTAAAAACTAAATTATATGTAAATTAATATAAAATTTTACATTCAATCACTATTTAAGACAAAACTATTCCACGCTTTCTTTACACTTATTAATAATATTTGAAACCTTTGAAACTCAAATAAATATTCAAACAATCATTTTTCACATCTGTTTTCAAAACTATTTTCTAATCTAAATATCAAAATTTTTTGATAAAATTTTCTTTAAATTTAATCCTAATCTCAATCGTAATCAAACCAAAGTTTGTGATAAAAGATTAGTTTCTGTTCTCATGTATAATATATGTATAGAAGTTTAACAAACTTTGCAAAAGATTTTGTTTTATTTTTGAAATAATTTTGTTGTTATTATAGTCTTCAATATTTTTTTATTTTCAATTAAACCCGGAATGGTTTTAAAGTTTTATATTTTTTGACTACAGTTACTGTACTGTATTCGTTCACTCTATGCAAATAAAGTGTCCTGCTCATCTCTATGAAGTTTTGACAGTCGAGACTCAAAGGCGCCCTGACTATGCTAATATTACTGGTTTGCTGGTACTCCCCTAGGTTTGCTAAGCTTGGCCATCCCTACTGGAACTCGAATTAATATAATACTGTTTGATAAATATAAGCCATAAATACACAATTTTTAGTTGATCGACCCGTCTTATTCTCTTCCCAGTAATTTTGAAAGCAAAAGTGCACCCTTGATCATTTAAAGCGAATTAAAAGCACAATAATTCAAAGTAAATGATTTTTTTTTCAATAAAACCGATCATTTAATTTATGTGAACTTTTGTGAAGAATGCTTTGCTTGGATCCAAAAGAAGTTCTTTAAAATATATAATAATTATTATGAACATTGAAATGAATTCATTTGTTTTATTTTCCAGCTCTTTCTCAATTGAAGCCGAAAACGAATTCAAGATTAATGTTTCAATAGTTCAGAATAATTACGGATTCAATGCTATAATAAACTCAAAAAATATTCGATTGTTTTTTGAGTGCAAACTAAACGGAAGAACTAATTATTCATTGAGTTTATGATTGCGTGAAGTATTGAATAATGAAAATGTGATAATAATATAATTGCTTTTGAATGTCAATCGATTTCGAAAAATTCAATTTAATTATTAAATTAAAAATCAGTCAATTATTATGTATTTCACTGTTAAATAAAGAATAATTTACTCATTCATACATCCAATTGATTTCAATTCTAATTTTGAAATTAAATTAACCTTGAGTTTGAGAATATGATCAAAACCTCTTATAATTAAAGGAACTGGTAGATTGAGCTTTCATAGAGCAGGTAATGCTCAAATTAGTTTTATAATGAAAGCTTGTCAATGTATTTAAAGCCTTGAACAGTTTTTATACAGTATAATGGAATTAAGCCTGATTAGAGAAATATAATTGAAATACCAATTATAACTAGGGTTTTAAAATTTCATGAAATATAAATTTGAGTGAAATATTTCACTGAGCACTGAAATATTTCATCCAAAAGTGAAATATATATTTTTATCAAAAAATTATAAATAATGTTATAAGAAATTAAATTTCAACAATTTTTGCATTTATTAAGAATAAATCTTTGATGCGGGTTATATTTTCCTAAATATCTCACCATAAAACCGTGCAACAAATTTTACAAATGATTTCAGTAACTTTTCACTCATTTTTCAAATAAATAAAAAACTATATGACAAAACCAATTTAAAAATAAAAACACGTCGTTTGGTTAAAATTTTAAAATTGTTTTCATAAATAATGGCATTTTATAATTCACTAAATTTCACCCAATGAAAGATATTTTTTGGCAGTGAAATATTTCATGAAATATTTCAGTAAATTTCAGTGAAATTTATGTAATATTTCATCTTCAAAACCCCTAATTATAACCAATACTAATAATGGCTTAAAAGTAGATTAAATCGAGAAAAGGCCTAAAAATAAATTTAAAATTGCTTTTGAGCTCAAATAATATGATTTCAAACAATCGACTTAATCGGTGATTAAGAATAAGTAAAGAAAACATTTTTTCCTCAATTAACACATTTTATAGAATAGTTATAACTATTACTGCTTTTTCGTATTAAAAAACTTCTTTTAATAAACATCTCAACAGAATAGCATCGACAGAGAAAAAAAATAATAATAGCATTTCAGGCGAAAAAAATTAATATTTTATATGCAATACAATTATGATCTTAAATGTCATATAAGAGTGAATACTAGGCTTTACAACTAATAAGGAAGGAATGAAACGAATAAAACATTAAACTCTGAAATAACTCTCTGAAACACCTTTTTTGAAGTCGTATTTGATATCAAAAGATGTTTTTTATTTTCCTATTTTGTTCTCAATTTCTTTTAAACATATAATTTATTTTTGATACGACTATAAAAAAGTAAAACTAAAACTAACTTTTATTTTCAACGTCACTAAAAGCCATGAGTTTTTATATAATTTTATTTTAGTTTAAAGTTCTCTCCATTTATATCAAAAGAGTAGAAAAACTTTCCCTTCGTTTTTCACTTATATTTTTCTTATTATATATTTTTTCCTTTCATTTATTTTTGAGATTTTTTTTTGTGCTAGACTTGAAATTAATTTATTTGAAATAAACTGAAACAAAAACATTTGTCTCTGAATAATATATCAGATATTCTATCACTTAATCCGTAAATAAAACATTTGATTAGAAATTATTTAATTAATGGATTTGACATCACATGTCAGAAGTGAAGCCGACTGTCGGCTGGAATTTCCCTCAAATTCTCAGATCAATTGTCAGACATTTGACAGAAAGAAAAGAAATTGATTTCAAGATTTGTTAATATAAAGGCTTATACTGTACTGTAGTTTATAAATAATTTGATCATTGAATGGACATTAAGTAAAATAGCCTTCGATTGACAACATTTATATAGTAATTATGACTTCGAATAAATGTTAAGAAAATAAATTTTTAATAACTTATAAATACTTTAGATTCGAATAATTATTATTTAATTAAAGAAAAAGTTAGAAATTAAGGAAACTATGAATTATTTTATTTATTATTAATGACAATAATTATGAAAACGGAATAAATTTGATTATAATTATAGTAATGAGTCATTCATTATAATTGCACCGAAGATTGGTTAAGATCTATTGTACCAATGTCATATTCAACCTATAGCTTTATTAGAATGAGCAGGCTAACACTCTAAGCTCAACATTGCTACTATTTTTTAAAAATCAATTTTTGAAAAATAAAATATTAATTATATTGTGAACCGGGTTAAAGGGTGCACACTGTAGGGCTCAAATAAAGAATTGGATTTCAAATCATTTGAGCTCAAGTGGCGCTAAAATATAAGACAAAAATATCGATCAAAAAATTGAGTCAGAATTGAATTCTTTGGTCAAATTTGATGGTCAGCTCTGAATATCTATTGTATAAACACCTCCCTTTCCCCTCTCTGTGCTTATCATTAGTTTAGTTGTGATAATCAAAACAAAGCTTTATATCCAATGAATATTATAATTATGTCGACAATGAAAGTGATGTCGACGTGAATGACAACAATAAGTATTATATATTTAGAGAATAATAGTTAATAGGAATACAGTATATATGATATGCATTGAGAGTAATGAGCACAGTCTCTATTCCATGGGATCTGAACCATGCTTATCAGACTGATGACGATAGTGTGATAGACAGGGGACTCAGCTTTAACTGATAAACCGGTTATTTTGCAATGTTTTCAAGTGAAGAGCAGAACTGGTTTTTCAGTTAAAGCTGAGTCCCCTCTCTATCACACTATCGTCATCAGACTGATAAGCATGGTTCAGATCCCATGGAATAGAGACTGTGGTAATGAGAGTTAACTTACACTGAATTATGTAATTGTGTTGCGAACACACAAACCACTCAGTAATGAGTGAAACAGATAAGCAGTGATAATCTTACGGACATTTCGTATGCAATGAGAAGTATTATAGTTCTGAAGCAAAGAATCTTTAAGTTTGAAGAACTGATTAATTATTTTATTTTTAATAATTCTGATCATTTGATTCACTGCTATTCAAAGGGGAAAATGGATTTCATAACAATTTTTCTCTAAAGAGTAGACATGCGCTCAAACATTGTTCAATACAATCAGGAATGGGATGTCAGTCTTGTTGTGACGCAATTCTGTGCATAAAACTCAGCTTTTTTTTGCCACAAACAGCCTATTCTCACATTTGAGCCAACTTTGAACACAACATCTCTTCCGTCAGAATAACTAAACCTCTGTTTACACATAAGAATGGCATCTATTTTAGGCCAAAATATATAAACTTTGTTTGTATACATTCCACACCACATCGGCACTTGTTCGGTGTGTGGCCAGGGACCAATATCATTGTGTAGCCTGGCGGAGACCTACTCAAATATATGGTCCATTGATGTCGAGGTCAGAGGGTTCAGGAGATATACCGGTAAGGGCAGGCAAAACTCAAATAAGGAGTAAAAAGTCAAGTTGTAATTGATGCTGAATAGAACTGTGAGGCAAACTTTTCCAGAAACCCCATAATAAATAGTCTCGTTTGTCAATACCATTTCTATTTTGTAGTTATAATCAGCGATGAGCTAAAGGCGGTTTTCCTCAAACATAGCTGTGTATATGATATGTGTTGCGGGCCTTCGATCACTTTTTGGGACTCCGGGAGTCGCATGTAGAGTTAATGAGTTAATGATAGCCTTTATAGTAACTATATAGCAAAGTGATCGGGTTCAACAAATATAACATGATGATATACGCAGAGTGAGAGAGGTGAAAATAGTAATGCTTTATTGAATGCACTGATAGTACAAAATTAAACAAACGAATGAACAGATTATATACTAATAGAGAGTTTGGTTGAAATGAATGCAAAAATCATATCGTTTTTTGTGATTTGTTC
>JAQIWA010001499.1:0-18021 GCA_034693305.1 Eueremaeus valkanovi | reverse complement strand
CGGTTCATGCAGTTGCCGACTAAAACCGCATACAAGTCCGGTGAAAATGGTATGCGGTATGCGTTTCAGTCGATCCCCGCATAAAGTGGGGGAAAAAATTTTAACTTTTCAAACCAACAAAAGGTTTTATTGAATATAAATTACAGATATTTGTGATTCGCTTCTCATTTCACTCTTCTCTTCGGTTTTCTTAAAATCTTTTTGACTTTCATTTATATTGTTTTCGGTTTGAATTCTTTCTATAGGATCCGATGATTTGATGTTGATTATTGATAAATTATTGGCTTTTATTGCAATATATTGTTTAATATAAACATTAAAAATATATTTTATGAAAACCGAACAAATGTTGGATAACATGAATATTGAGAAACCAAACCAAAGGCCGATTAAACTACCGATAAATGAAACGAATTCTTCGAACCGTAGTTTTGCTGAATGTCTAACAAACAGTTCGGGCAAATCTGGTATATCTATGAATAGCTTGAAGTATAAAAACTGATGATATATCTGACGGTATGCATAATCCAAAGAGAAATACTCGTAAAAGCATTCGACGTTATTATGACAATCATTATTGCATTGTTTGTCAATTAGTTTCTCTAATTTTGCAAACGTTTTATTAGTCACTACAGCGAGGAATAAATTAGCCATATATTCATCACTTGCTTTATAAGCCTGATAGTTGCCTGGCCATTTATTCAGCGCCTTTCTCAATAAGTTCAATTTACATTTTTCAATGCAGTCATATCTGGAAATGAAACCTTCTTTCCTATAATCAAAACAATTTGTTTCAAAAGGCCTTTCCATCGATTGAACTGAACTTTTCCGATATATAGCCTGCGGAACAAGAAATCCATTTTTATTGATTTGAATATTACTCTTAATGAAGTAATTAATAATCTTTTCATCTCTTGAATGAATCAACAAACGAATGGTTGAAATATTTATCTGACTTTCAATCGTAAATAGATTTGTTTCCCTTTCCTCTAATATCATATTTCTGTCGACAATATACCGATCATTCGGTTCTCCATTCAATTGAGAGAATAATGTGAAACACGTTTGGTATATGTTTAGAGACTGTCGTATCGGAGATATTAGTCTACAATCGATACTTGAATCAGAATTATTGAAATAATTTGGTTTCAATACTCGACAGCTATTGTTGAATATCTGATCGTATGAATAGATTGCATCGAATTGTTGTCTTATCGTCAGATTCTTTAGATAATAGTAAATATTGTTTTCCGTAATTTCTATTTTATTTTTCTTCATATTTTCCAAATACTTATTCTTCAAAGCAATTGATTTGTCGATACATATTGTGATCGCAGGCAATGATATCTGCGATAAGTTTATGTATTTTACAGAAGTTATTGTTTGATATGAAAAATAATTGATACAAATCTGAATTATTTGATATAAACAAAGTGTAAGACAAATGACAAAGAATATAAAACGAAACAATCTCTCGTGAATTGAACTCATATTTTCATAATTTACAGATCAATCGAATTAAAATTCAATTTGAATTTATATTTATATTTATGTTCAGAATCTATACAGATATGAAAAGATTGATTAAATCAATTGAATTATAGCTCTACACAAGTCTTATTCAATATATTTATTTTCATTCAATTTTATTTTCAAGTACAATACAAACGCTTCTTAAGTAAATTAAATTCATATTTAAACACAGAATACAGTTGTAATTCAATTAAAATAAATTGTTTTAATGTCAATAAAATTCGTTCTATTTTTATATTGAAGTTTAATTATCGACTATAAGAGCCGTTGAGATCAAACAAAATGCAATCAAATACAAATATAAATAATAGAGCTAGATCAATCATACTAATAACTTCAAAAGTTTTCTTAAATTCAATTTGTATACAATTTTCATTATCTAATTAATTTCAAAATACTTAACAAGTTAGATATATGAGTTATACAAGTACAAGTAATAATCCTACCTAGACATTGATTTCTATGATTTCACCTGAACTTATCATTAGTTGAGATAAATAGTAGGAATGGAATCCCTTTGCCTTTCACTAAACCTTTTGCACACAAAGTCATGATTTCTTAAAATTCTAGTATTTCTGCGATTCGTTTGAATTCTTTCAGAGTTTAAAGGATTTGAGTTAAGTATTGATATATTATTAGTGATTGTTATGCTTTGATTGCTATAGGAATTATAAATATGTCTAATGAAAATCGAGCAAACTTTGGATAACATGACAATAGAAAAGCCGAACCAAAGACTTATTAGACTTCCTGTGAATGAAATGAATTCTTCGAAAGGCATTTTCGGCGAATGCTTTACAAACAGTTCGGGCAAATCAGGCAAATCTACGTGGAGTGCAAATTGAGAAATCGGAAACTCATGATAACTGTACTTAAAAGAAAAGTACTCTGAATAGCATTCATCGTTACTATGGCAGTGATTATCGCACTTTTCACCAATTTTTCTATCCATCCTTAAAAATGTTGCATTAGTTAACATGTCTTCAAATATGTTGATCATATGCTCATCAGTCGGTTCATAAGCCAAATAGTTGCCAGGCCAGTTCTTCAGTTGTTTTCTTAACTGATCAAACCTACATTTCTCTTTGCATTCATAGCGCGATTTAAAGTCAGATGTTTTGTAATTAAAACAATTTGTTTCATAAGGTTTGGGCAACGATTGAACCGATGTTTTCCGGTACATAACCTGCGGAACAAAATTCTTCCTAAAATTGATTTCGATATCACTTTTGATGAAATAATTAAGAATCGCTTCGTCTCTCGATTGGACTGTAAAACGAATATTCGATAAATTTATTTGACTTTCAATCAAAAACAGATTCATTTCCTTTTCCTCTAACATAAGGTCTTTGTCGACAATATACCGATCATCGGGTTCTCCATTCAATTGAGAGAATAATGTGAAACACGTTTGATAATAGTCTATCGATTGCCTTATCGGTGCTATTAGTGTGCAGTCAATACTTGAATCAGAATTATTGAAATAATTTGGTTTCAATACACGACAGCTATTACTGAAAATCTCTTCATATGAATAGATTGCATCGAATTGTTGTCTTATCGTCAGATTATTCAAATAAGAAAAAATATATTCATCGTTACTATTATTATAACCTCTAAAAACAATTGGTTTATCGATACATATTGTGAACGCAGGCAATGAAATCTTTGAAACATTTATGTATTTAACAGAAGTTATTGTTTTGTATGAAAAATAATTTATAGAAATCAGTGATATTTGGTATACACAGAGAATAAGACAAAAGCCATAAAAAATAAAGCGAAATATCTTTTCAAAGAAAAGTAACCTTCTTACTTTGGTTAACATTTTTATTCTATGCTTAATCTTATTATTCGCTACAATGGATGGAATTTTTTCTCTGGTTTAGTAAACACAAGATATTAATGATTATTATTATAATAATATTTCTGAATATAATATTTTATTTCATTTCTATTAAAACAATACATATTTATGACTAATGAATATTTAATTAGATTTATATAATACACAAATAATTTGAATATATTCTGCGTTTAATTAAATATTTTTGAATGCATTGTCTGAATACAGTATAACTTAATATAAAAATTATACAAAAATAAAAATCTGCCAGGCTCAATCTAAATTCTGGCTTTCATTTTATGACTTTCACACAAAACTGAAATATTCAATAGGTTCTATAAATATCCTTGACGGTCCCACAAATCGCTCCCAGTGCCGAAACCCTACTCATTAGATATGGGAATTCAATTTTAATTTAAAACAACTAAAAAATGTCCCATAAATTGAGTACATTTCTCAGACATTGTTCCACAACGAGGTACTAAACTAGGACAGCGCTTGAGAAATTGATTGGGAAAGAACTGTCCTAGCTTCATTTAAACTTGTGCTAGCATTTTGTTTTATTTCGTTAAAGAACTTATTGTTTATTATAAACATAGACCGGAATAGCGTTCCACCCAGGCATTCTCAAGTCTGGTGTAATCATAACAAGCAAAGGGGGAGTTAGCACATCAACTCAATAGTTAGCAGGTTAGCTTTCAATCGCAGTTCAAAGATGACATTTGTGTGCTGAAAAAACACTGTTTGAACCTGACACTTTCTATTTAAGATCGCATACTTGAACTGTGTTTAAAATGTAACCTTCTTACTATTGAGTTGATGTGCTAACTCCCCCTTTGCTTGTTATGATTGCACCAGACTCATGTGCATGACTAGATGGTACGCTTTTCCCGGATCTGATTATAAATATATTGGTTTTGATATTACTTTCGATTCTGTTATTAACGGATAAACTTTTGGTGAAATATTTGAAAGAAAATGTTAACACATTTGATAACATCATTATTGAGAACCCAAACCATAAACTAATTAAACTACCGATAAATGAAATAAACTCTTCGAAAGGCATTTTAGGCGAGTGCTGGAAAAGAAGGTCAGGTAAATCGGGCAGAGATAACATGATGACAAAAGTGCTGGCCTTCAGATAGTATTTGTTTGCGACCACAGAATAGTACTCTCCATAGCATTCACTCTGAAAGCCACAGAGTTTTCGGCATTTGTCGAACAATGCATTCAAAGTGTGATTATCGTCGAAAACAAAGGACACGTCTGTCATATATTCATCGATGGGCTCATAAATGAGATAGTTAGCCGGCCAGTGACCAAATTGCTTCCGAATCAAATCAATTTTGCATTTCTCTATGCATTCACTGCGAGATCTGTATTCCTTTCCCTTATATTCAATACAATTGGTTTCGTAGGGCTCAGGCAGTGAACTGACTATAGTTTTCTGGTATTTGATGTTTGAAATAAAACTTTTCTCGTTATACAACTGAACAGTCGTTTTCTTAAAAAAGTTTAAAAGTCTTTCTTTGCGCGAATGTATGATAACATCAAGCCTTGGAATCTCTGGTCTGATTGTGACAACAAATAACTTTGTGAACCAATCCAGTGATACTGAATCCTTGTCTATCATAAATGTGTTGTCCGACTGTTGATCCGTTTGAGCGAAGAATGTATAGCACGAAAAGAAGTAGTCTATCGATTGTCTTATAGACGATAATAGTTCACAGTTTATATGATTTGTAGGAATTCTGCTATCAATTGGTTTAATAACGAGACAACTATTGCTGAAAAGTTCTTCAGCCGAATAGATAGCATTTAATTGTTCTCTAATCGTCAGTCTATTCAGTGCCGAATCAAATATAAACTCTTTGTACGACTGACTCCTTTCCGATACGTTATCCAAAAATTCTTTTCTAATTAAAAAAGTTTTTTCGACACATATTGTGATCGCAGGCAATGATATGGTCGAGACGTTCACGTATTTAACAGAAGTTGTCGTTTCAAATGACAGATAATTGTCACTGATTTGTGTGATCTGATAGAGACAGACAGACAAACAGATTATAGCAAATATATAATGAATTATATTCTTATTCATAGATTTTCTTAAATTTTTGATGACTTTCTCCATTATATTAATATTTATAACCATTAGGAATATAGTCCTGAACTCAAATGCCCTTAATTTTTGCTTGTTCATTTTTTTTATTTTTCTACTATTTTTGTTTACATTTCAGATGAATGTAATTATAATTAAATTGACATAGTACATGTCTGCTAATATATTTATCGATTTATAAAATAAACCTGTTTATTCTTATTTGATTAGGTTTTGACATAATGTACCTGTAGTTCATATTTCATATAAATTGAAATGAAAATAAAATAAATTAACAAGATTAAATATAGAATATTTTGAGATTATTTTTCAATCTACTGAAAATTGTTTGAAAATTTGAGAGCGAATAGCAATGGAATTGATTGCAAAAGCAATTGATTTTGACGTAAAGTACACTCACTGTATGTCAAAGCAGACAAAACTGATCTACACTTCAAAATATTGTACACAACTTGACTGTTAATATTGTGGTCACTTCAATATACTTATCCGATAGCTTCTGCTATAGCTTAAGCTAGATGATATTTACTTTTTAAATAAATTGATTCAGAAGATCAAGCATTGACGCAGGTCTTCTTCACTTTGTTTCTATTCGGGATAATTTAATATTCACAGCCATTATATTGACTATTAAAGTAAACAATTTGTGATAATAATACTCTTTTTTGATAGAGAGGTATAATTGAAAAGCCGTCTGATTTAATAAGCCTCCAAACTATGTACACAAATATTATTCTAATCTTTGCACTCAATCTATTAACTTATGATCTTTTCCTCGAAATTAATTAAATAAACCGCAATATTCTTATGCAAATTATTCTGTAATAATCATTAAAATCAACCAATTTGTATATACTCTAGCATTAAATTATGTCATTTACATTCAGGGTAATAAAAAGTAAACAGAATATTCTTATTCCGAAAAATTCAACTAAAAAAACGATGAGAAGAATGAAATGAGTTTCAAACACAAAGACCGAACGATCAGATTATTACAGCTTCTATGAGACCAGAAAACTAGACAATCAGTGATTAATCTAATGTATCGATTGGTGATAATTGCATTTCCAGTCCACACAACCATCTATTTTGAGAAACCCGTAAAAGACCAGACATTGTAGTAACTTTGTTTCTGCTTGATTATTCTCCCATTAATGATCAGACATTACAGACTAACTTCAGAATAGGTTTATTATGTAATACAATATTTTGATTGAATTTGATTTCTGATTCTAACGCCATATCGTAAATGCATAGCACGTATTGTACTACTAATTAACTATTAATATTTTAATCCTATCCGGGTAACACTTAATCAAGCTTTATATTTAAGCCGAATGATGTCCGAGTTATTGGCTCAATAGGGGTACACGATTCTGGTGGGTTGTAAAATGCATAAATTGGTTAATAAATTACAATTCAATACTGAATTTTGGAGTCGGAATCGAAATAGTCTATCGATAATTAAATATCTAAATGAAATTCAAATTATAATTGAACGTCATTTATGAATCATCCAGTTATACTGACTAATGAGATTACCATTGCAAAAACTTGCTAAATATTTCTGAGTTACAGAATTGTCAAGCTCTTTTCTATAGTCAAACTAACCTACGAAAGTAAGCATGTGCAATTTTACAGTGTTTACATTGAAGTTTTCAATTTTTGTTGAATTGAACCTTTTTCTGAGCACAGGTTAATTTTGGTAGATATTATATTTCGTGCGCGGAAGGTGCGAGGGCTTATTTTCTTTACTCAATATGCCCATGATTGTTTTGTTAATAATTGAGCAGATATTGATTGTCTATATTCCAGATCCAAGTGAAACAAAATCTAAGAGAAAATAATTTATTCAAATTATATTCAAATAATAGCGGATTCAATGGAAATCATATAAAAATATTTTTAATTTAAACGGGGATTAAATTTCATCTGAATTAAATTGAATGACTCACTTTCTTTAGAAACAAGCTGATTTTGTTTTGAACGTAATATATCTTCATTAGTATTACTAATAAAAACCATTTTCTTTGCAAAAACCAAACATTAGATATATTTTAATATATTTTGAATTTAAGTAAAACACTATTGAATTTATACAGTATTTGATGAATACGTTTGAATAGTTCTCTGAATAACATTTTTTGTAAAAAATATATATAAAAAAATGTGAATATAGAGATTGAATAGTTTGTTGTTATGCACGAAACCATACAAACGGTTCGTTTCATTTAAATTAGTTTTTTTCGAGAATTTTTAAATTAATTAGTTTTACCTAAAATTTGATTAATTTTAATGAGAATTTGTTTGTTTGCAAACAAAACTTTATTATCTCTTCTCTGTATATAATATCCTTTATATAATTCAGCGTCTCATTAAACGGGATGTGCA
Organism: Eueremaeus valkanovi; assembly: GCA_034693305.1. Classification (NCBI taxonomy): domain Eukaryota; kingdom Metazoa; phylum Arthropoda; class Arachnida; order Sarcoptiformes; family Eremaeidae; genus Eueremaeus; species Eueremaeus valkanovi. The sequence goes on along the minus strand of JAQIWA010001499.1, from coordinate 10,126 downwards.
AGGACTAAACACTACCAGGGTCGTTTAAGATGTAGTTTAATTGGTTCAACATCATAATTAATGAATGATAAGGAAAAGTCCTGATTCAGTACTAGGTAACTGATTTGGCAAATATGAAATCCTAGATTCATTTAAAAGTAATCCTTGCATACCCCCCCTATATCCCCTTGTTCCTTTAAGCTCTGTATACCGAGAGATGAGTGAATTCATGAATATTCAGCGCTCATTAGTTAACGCTATAACCGACTGATTCTCTGAGGAGTTGACTAAAAATCTTTACTTTAAAGAGTAAAAAGAAATGCTTTTATTTATATATAGATAAATGATTCGGAGCTAAAAATTTAGTGCAAATTAATTAATTGCTTAGAGATTAATGGTGTGAATGATGTGATGTATTTAAATAAACAATTAATAAGACACTTAAGAATTTTAACTAAAGAGTTGAAATATTTTGTATAAAGTATTTAATATTCAGTATATTTTTATTTTATAAATCTATGCAAAATTACAATATTTATAACCTTTATCCTTTAATAAATCTGTTGTCAATTATCAAATTGAATAAAAAGGTTCAAGCTTGGCCATTTGACACCAACTGTACATAAAGTTATTACTAATTCTGCTCTTAAGCTCATAATAATTGCTAAACAAAAGTCAAGCAAATTATGTGTACACAAGAATGCACTCTAAATGAAATTACATTAATATTTGCACAAAAATAATCTGAATTTTTCATTTGAAATAAGTTTTTAAAAGGAATTCATATGAAAAGCAAACAAATTGTAAAGAAAATAGTTTTTCTCACTTTCGTTCAGATCTATTCAGTACTACTGATAAATATGTTTACTATAGAAAGACTGAAATTCTTCAATACATTACTTGTTATAATATTAATCAAATGCACCCGAGGTCAAATTGAATTCAAAAATCAATTAAATATTTCTATTCATATTTTACAGATTGTTGTCGTCGTATATATAGTACTGTTCATCGGTTTGGTTCTGACCAGTTATCGAAATAACGTGGATCGGGTCAACAGGAAAAGGAGACGCAATCGGCACCGAAAGGCCGCCAATACTGTCGTCGAATGTGATACCGATTCGGGAAAATTCAAGTGTCAGACAAATCAGACCAACTGTGAGGCGACCTGTGTTTGAACAGAGACTTAATTTTTGTTTTCAAGTCTTATGTTTTAAATGTTTCGAAAATTATATATAATTGACCAGAGGGTGACCACAGTAGGGAACATCAGGGGCTAATTTAGGCAAAAACTAACTAAAAACTCGAGTTGAAACAAAAATCTTTTGGATCTAGTTCATATTAAATTGAGGCTGGGTGGCTTTTTCTCTGTTAACCACCTATTGGTCATTCATTATAATATGAAACACACAATCAATAAAATATGAAAATATATCAAAACATTGAATATCACAATATTTATATCATTTACTTATTATTGAATAGAATTTTCATTTGACTTAATATTCATTATTATAATAATTATTGAATTAATTCTTATTCTTTATTTTATTTGTATTTATTATACTGTTTTGTGAGAAAAAAAATATGTAATAAATATTTTTTATATATTATAGATATTTATGTGATTTTATGTGCACTTTATTATTGTTATAATTATGGATATAATAAAAGCAATTCTTGTTTAACAGAACCAGAATTACAGAATAGTTATCAAATTCACTGAAGATATGTAATGAAAGAATAGTTGTAATAAAAAAATTTGTACAAATGATGTCATCTGAAGAATAATGTGAACGATGTTTAGAGATTACGACAAAAATTTATTAAAACAATAACTACTTGTATGTCATATAATTGTCTAATAATAAAAATGTTTTCAATGAAAGCAATCGTTTTTGGAATTGAATTATATTTTATTTTCAAAATTTAAGCGAATTATAATTTTTTTAAATTACAAAAAAATTTTTATTATTTATTAACCAAAACCTTAACAATTAAAATAAGACAAAAAATTTGTAATAAATGACAATTTAAAACAATGCGTAGATACCAAGTAAAAAGTTGCAAGGTTATTCGAAATTGTCTCAGCAAAATTGTCATCCGTGGAAAAAGTAATGTGCAAGACTAAATTAAATATAGATTGTTGCTAGGTTCTGATCTGCTTTTCCAATTAGAGTTTTAATGGAAACAAAACTTTTTAATTGGAAGTTATTTTTTTTGTTTCAATGCATAGAAATTTAATTTAAAATTTTTTAATGAAAAATAAGTCGAATTTTTAGTTTAATGAGATTTCAAATATTTATTACATTTTATATTTGCTTTTGAAGACATTTAATTTGAACGAAAATCTAAAATCAAATCAGAAGTAATGCCAAAATAAGTGTACTTTATATTTGAATCTGTTATTTGAAAATCTCGTTATTTGTATTTCACTCCAAGTCTTTGCAATCACTCGAGAAAAGCGAAGTCTCGAAGAAGACATCGAATGGAAAGCCATATTTGATTAATGATAGCTAAGAGACTATATGTGTTAAGACAGGAGAGACGGATGATCTGAATGACTATTAACTTATTTTCGTTGATAACACAACAACATTAAGCCCTTCTCTGAAACTGATTCTCTTCTTTATTGGACTGACCGCTGCTTTGGTTGTATAGCCATTGAGAGAAGACATTGATTTTTATAAGCCGTCTATAAATGAAAATTACATTATATTATAGCAAACAATAATATAACCGAAAAATCTATAAAATTTTGTTACTTTTTTATCACTAAATTCAATGTTCGTCTGTGACTGCAATATTGATCTTAAGCAACACCAGAGCCCACATCCGATGCCATTTCTAACAACTATTAACTCCCATTCCTTATCAGATATACAGTATGTACAGTATGTTGATGACCAGCACATTTTTATAAGCATTTTATATGAGTTTGTTTTATGTCTTCATATCATTGCTAACGTACTAAAGCATACATTATATGTTTGGACCTCTGCTGATAAGAGAATTATAAAAAGTCATCTTGGTTATTGAAGAATTGAAATCATAAAAAATTAACAAGCTACTGTAGTTAATGTCTATTCCAATCTATTTATTTGTGCAAACCTGATATTTTTGAAAAAAATGTTTTTGTATTAATTCTATTGATTGATAAGATATTTAATAAAAATACTTATATAGTAAGGATTGATTTTTTATACCCAGATCAAGTCAATAGAAGCAATCTCCTTGCTCACTTTTTGAATTTCATAGTTTAATATAGAATTTTTATATCTCAGTTCAATCAACAAAGTATCTAAAAAATTATGAAAATTCATTAAAAACACAAAACTTTGTTTCAATTATTTACTATAATAACAATAGCGTAGAAAACATAATAGATTTGTGTCAATGTCATTCTTAACTCTGTTCTGTCAATTATATGCTATTATTTCCTTTTCATTCTTAACATCAGTTTTGGTAATACAACAAAAAGTAGTGAAAACTAAAATATTTTTTGTTATTTTTAACGAAAATATTAACTTTTAAAAAACAAAATACAAAAGTGTTATCAATTCAAACGAATAAAAAAGACTTTTTCTACAAAAAAAATGATTTTAATTCGAAGTGAATTCTTATTTATCTGTCTATCAAAAACATTAAATTTACGCTCAGGTGAATTGGAAAGGCAGTCGAATTTTTTTTTAACTATGAATGACATTTGGTTTATATGTAAAAAATCGATTTTCAATTTTTTTTCATAAAATTCTTATACTTTTAAAGAAAAACAATTAAATAAATTGAAAAATAAGTTTTTATATTTTTAATTAAAATCATTGTTAATAAACATTTACCGCAAAAACTGATCAATTGCTTAAAAAAGGATTTCAATTTTGACTGAAAGACTATTTTTCTAATCAACAAAAGTTTTTACTTTAGACAAAAAAAATCAATTTTTATATCAAATCATTTTTAAAATATATTTTAATTCATTTTTTGCGGAAATATTTTTAATATTTTAAATATCATTTCGGAAATAAAATGTTTTGAAATCAAATTAAATAAATCTCATAAAAGAAGTGAATTTGAGTTTTCATTTTAAAAATATGATAACTCATTCATCACTTGATTTATATTTGATTTAACCTGAATTTAAATTGAATCAAAACTGAATCAAATCACCTGCACTCGATTTCTGTCACCCATTAATGTCGCGGAAGTTTGGCTTTTGATTTAACACTAATTGTTTGCATACATATTGAATAATAGTAATTAATATTTGATCCTATATATGGGTGTCAATGAACACCGAGCATATTTCACTCAAGCATTTCAATAATATTAAGAAAAGGACAATAAATCAAAGCTCCTGTCATTAGACCATTGAATTGCTATCTCTATTAGAAAGTTGTTGTCATTAAACAAATCAATTGAATACAAATTTTATTTAATTATTATCACTTATATTGATATTTATTACTGTAATTAAACAATTGGGTTGTTTTTCTACTATAAACTATCTAGTTAAAACTTCTTTGTCTTCCTGTTTAAGCTACTGCTTCTTTAAGCTATTAATATTACAATTTCCAATATGTAAAGGTCTGCTTTTCAATGAAAAAGTGACCCTCACTGAACGTATGAAACCTTAACATCAGATAATGACAGACACAGACAGCGATTTCTACTTCACATTTAAATTCACTCCTATATAGTCTGCAGTCAGTAGAAAAAAATCAAACAAATTGTATTGATTGATAGGTAATCAGAATGAAGTATCTTGATAATTTATTTTATATTTTAGTCATTTATAATTGATTGGTAATAATTGTCCGGATACTATTTATCGATTGGACAAAAGCAATTAAATAAAGCAAATGAATGGAAATAAATGAAAAGTTGTATTCAATAAAATAGATTTAAATTAATGACTGAATTGTAATAAAGAGACTGTAATTGAGTATTAATAGTAAATAACAGTACTATTGATCACATTTAATGGTTTGGCTTCCTTTTAATGTAGTATTATACTGGGAAACTTAAATTAAGAAACCGGTACTGAATGTCGACAACAAAATATTGACATTAAAAGTGAAATATTCTGTCTTTGATTCTAATGATCCCATTATTTCAGTTGCAAATATCCGAACAACAAATTCAGCATCAGATCAAATATCCAGACATTTAAGGCTTTTATGTCAATAAGAGATCACTCATTTGCCTTAAGAAAAATATTTACCGCTTTTTTCCTTAATTTTTCTCTATTTTTAAGCTCATATAAAAGTTGTTTTAACTTAAGACTAGAATCAGAGATAAATTGATAAATAAAATGAAAATTAATAAAAAGTAAAAAATTAATAAAAATATTATTTTAAGGAATATATCAAAAGTTTTTAATAAACTATTGTATGAATCAAAATATAAGATATGAATAAATTATAAAAAGAATTGAATGCATTTCAAACAGTGTTGAAATATTGATCACTAGATAGGAAATGACACAATATTTTTAAAAGTTGTTTGAATTGATAGGCAAGTTGTCGCTAATAAGGTTAGCCAGTGTTATGTTGGTTATAATATCAGAACTGCTCAGAAGTTTTCTCTTCCAATAAATATTTACAAAAAAAACTTTCAAATCACGACTTGAACTGTATTAGAGTTTAAGACAAGAGTTAAATACGAAAAACTCAAATCAAGGCTAAGACTCAGCAAATTGTTAGCCTCATTGAGAATATACTACTGTTTTAAAGGAAAAGAGTTTAATAGCGTTTCCTTTTGCGAAATGTTGTCAATAGTTATAATTCGGTTCATTCAGTCATTGGCAGAAAAATTGTTTTAAAACTTCATTTGTGTTTGTGTTTCGCATTAAAAAAAGTAAAATAATCGCCAAAAATAGTGTTAAACACGAGAAGAAAAAATTTGAAATAATGTCCTTTTGTTGTTGTGATCAGCCGTTGCTCTACTGAAGGGAGACGTTATCAGAAGATAAATAAATTTCAGGAAAAGTTATTTCTATTCTTCGGTTTCTCTGCAAAGGTTTTAGACAAAAAAAATCTGTGTTTTTACTGAAAAAAGTGTAGATTTGTTTTGTTATCAAATCTGAAATCTATTCAATATCTGTGTCTTATTGTGGTGTCAACTGTCGGCCAGTCATGCATACTGTGTCAGAAATCACGTCTCATCTGGTCTTCTATTTAACCGATTACTGGGATCTGATCGGTGATCCCCGCACTGGAGACCTGCCCTTCATTTCAGGCGGTATTTGGAAAATATTGGTTATTATGAGTTGTTATCTATTGATCACAAGGACTATATTACCCGCGTATATGAAGCACAGGGAGCCGTACGACCTGCGAACCCCAATGTTTGTCTACAATATAGCTATGGTTTTGGCCAACGCATACCTATTCGTAGAGGCGGCCAATAGTTGTGACTTCGGCCGAGTATTCTTCAACTTTCGATATCCGGACCAAACAGACCGATCGTATGCGACAATAAAGTTCTTATGGATCGAATGGCTCTTCTGGATGACCCGATTCATGGACTTATTGGACACTTTTTTCTTCGTATTGCGCAAAAAGGACAGTCAGATCACATTCCTGCACCTGTACCATCACAGCGTTGTTCCCATACTGTGTTGGCTGTGTCTCAAAGTCAATCCGTTGGCGCCGATCGTCCGTCTGTTCGGTGTTTGCAATACACTTATTCACGTAATTATGTATACATACTATGCTTTGGCCAGTTTTGGACCCAAAATACAGAAGTACTTGTGGTGGAAGAAGTATATCACTCTCATCCAGATCGTCCAGTTCGCCATTTGCGGCTCCTATGGGGGCGTTCTGTACTTCCTGCAGACCGGCTACCCTATGGGTTGGTTTATTGTGGCCGTCGGACAGAATCCCGTATTTTTCTTCTTGTTTTATGACTTCTATCGCCAGTCGTATAGAAAAAAGAAAATCCATTCAAAATAATTAATAAATTCTTATTTATATTGAATTTTATTTTAATTTATTTGTTATTTAAACGAAATATTTTTTGTCGGCTTTTATTGAAATATGTTTTAATAATTTATTCTCAAAATAAAAGTGAAGTTAAAATAATTACAACTAATTATTGGCTTTTTAATTATCTCAGTGTTTATTGAATCGAGAATTAATAAAATCTATTTATAAGCAAAACTTTTTTGTTGTCGCAATGCCTGACATAATTAGAAATTAGAAAAGTATAGAAACAAATATCTTAAGCCTATAATATGCTGATCAGTCAAATATGAAATAGCAGACAGAAAAATAAGGTCAAACCAGGATATAGTATAGAATATTGAGCACAATATCACTCAATTTCACAGCAAGAAAGTCATGCTTTGAATAGAGAGGAAAATGTATGGAAAGGATTCAAAAGTCTATGTTTTCAATCAAATTACACATTAATAACATCGTATTTATTATATTTTCACACAAAGAATTATTCTTGCTAACTTTGATGTTGATACAGGCATCTTGATTGAGCCACAGTTAAGACATGTATAGTATAATAAATTGAGAATCAATATTAATGCCTCAACTGCTCAAAAATCTGAACTGGCTGATGTGTTTTGCTTATGATAGCATATAATCAATAAAAGAGAAAAAATGTTCTGAAACTGAAAGACAGATCAAATTGTGATTATTTTTGAATAATCTTTTGGCAGTTCATTGGGTCAATTAGTCGATGAAACTTGTTTTGCATTCCATTTGCCTCAAATCCAATACTGTATTGAATACAGTATTTAGAAAACATGTTACACATTGACTAATAGACCCCATTCCCCTCTAGGCTGAACTTCCGCAACTCTAAAGTTCAGTATAATTTTGAAAAATAAAATCATATGATATTATGATAACATTTATTCAGTCAACTTTCAAAAACAGCTGTCAGACTCCTTATATCGAAATACCCTTGCACAATATGTAAAAGATTGATTTTTTTTTATTGTATTTTTACATATTTTCCGTGAATTCAGTTTAAATGAAGTTCAAAATAGTATCAGAAAAATCTAAATAATTTTTTGAGAATTTCTATCAACTGAATTGATAATATCAGATGAATTCAGAGATTACTTTTCTATTTGAGAATCAATTATTCATTTTTCAAAAGTTTTTATTATTTATGTATAAAATTCAAAAGTATTGCCACAAAAATCCGAAAGACGTTTGAAAAGAGTTTCTTAATTCTGAAGTTTCATAAGTCCTTTGACTGAATTAATGAAATCAAACTCAAATTCTTTGCTTACATTACAGTAAATATTCTAATAAATTGTCAGTCGGTTTATGTCATTGAATAAAGTATTTGAAGTTTTTTTTAGAATTTTATGTCAAAAAAAGAAGAAAAATCTGACAAAAAATCATTTCAATATTTACTGATTCAGTTGAGTTGATTCGACTGAAGATCAATCAGAATTTATTTATGTTTTTCAGATAAAAGTTATTTTTCACCAGAATTTCATTTAAATTGCAAATGCTTATTCAGAAGCATACCTGCAATTCTGCCAAATTTGCCTGTTCAACTTTCAGAATGTTCCAGGTTCAACTGAACTACTGCAAAGAACTTAAAAATATTATTCTGACTGCAAATACAGAGTAATCGAAGAATATTTTGCTTTCAATATTGCATTAAAGAAATGCAAATATTTGTCAGAATTTATTCTTCAGTAAACAGAATAATAATAATAATAATCTTATTCTATAAGTTTGAAAATCATTGATAACTTATTGTATAAAACATTATAGAATTTGAATAAGTTATGTAAAGCTTATTAAACGAATTCTTTGATTTAAGAATTGGAACCGGCTTCTCCGGAACAGACATTTCAAATTCAACATAAGCAAGTTCACATTTAAATTCACGAGATATTCTCATCTGTTTTATTGATCAAATTAAAACTTTTAATTAGAAGAGAATAAATAATTATGATTCGGGTGAGTTAAGCGAACAATAGATGGAGTATTTAGAGCTAATTCATGCTCTTCTATGCATTGATCGATATGTACAGTACAGTCAACAAAAGTAATGTATGTTTAAACTCGAGTCATAAAAAGTATTATAATTTCTATAAATTTTTTGAATCTGTTTATCAGTTTTTGATTTTGCTATCAATAAGTTATTTCTTATTCAAAGCAAAATCAGGAACTGATAAACAGATTCAAACACAACTAGACTATTAAATAGATGCCAATAATATTAGTCTTCTCTTCGTGTAGTGAAATCATGTCTTCATTTGCATTATTGTGTTATAATTTTATTTATAATTATTAACCAATTATTAACTTTAAATTAAACACCGGTTTAACAAATAAACTGAATTAATGTTTAATTTGATAAATATTTTCAATCAATTAATTTATTAAAACAAAATACAATACAAATACAACAACAGCTAAAACTAAACTCTTATTTAAAGTTATGATTTTTAATAAGAGATTTTACGAACTCTGATGAAAAATATCCAAGATTGATAGAAATTCCTGCCATGGAGTTTTCAAATCCTCTTAATGATTAATGTGCGGACACGGATTAGAATTTTTGTCTGTACAGTCGACGTTGTATTGCAACAAAAGAATATTCTGTTGTCTTGTATTTATCGGATTTAAAATAATAATTTATTTTCAAAAATATAATCGGAATTAAAACCAAAATATTATGAATCGATGAATGCATTCAATTGATTGTAAAATAAGCACAAAATTGATTTAAAAGTAAAAATATTTGTTAGATTCGAGTTAATTGAAAATAATTGAAATACTTTGAGACAATTCTTTAAATTTCACAAATAATTAATTAAAAAATAATTTTGGTACCAGGTTCATGAATGTTCCTTATCTATTTTAGTTCAATTCATAAAACACATTTTTAATTAAATAAAAACTCTTTATTTTGTATGGACTTTCATTAGACAATTGTGTACGGGTTACATAAATATATACCCAAATATATACCTTGGAGTCTGTATGCAGAAAAAAATGCTATTTTAAATGTATAAGAAATTATTGAAACTAAACATCTATCCAAATTGTTTGGTATTTCTTATAATCTTAATCCTTTGCATATTAATACGAGGATTACGATAAGACCAGTTTAGGGCAACAATCGATTTGAATGCTTATAGAGGTATGACTTGAAACCAGTT
>JAQIWA010001498.1:0-18024 GCA_034693305.1 Eueremaeus valkanovi | reverse complement strand
GTTTGCCTTACTTATCATCCCTATAACATCATGTTTTGATTTCATGATGTCGAAATTGAAACACTGTGATGCTCTTTCAATTTTGCTCAAAACTTAGAGCCAATTAGAAAATAATTTATCCGAAACTTTATAATCTAATTGACATTGCAAATTGCAAATTGCATCTTGCATAATACTTAATACTTAATTATATATACAGTTCTGTATTTATTTACAAAATTATAAGTTTCTCAGACTTTCCTAATTTTTTTTCTTAGTTTAAAATAAAAATATTTGAAATTCTGTACAAATATTAGATTGAAGTTTAGATTTGAGTGATCGGCACTTAATTAATTTGGGGATGATTAGATTATATTCTCGCTCATTATCTTATCACCATTGCTAATATTTGAGTTAATTTTCATCAATTATTTGTAATTTTTTAATTTAATTATATAAGAAATTAAGTCATTTTGATTATACAGTTTAATGGCTTATATAAGCTATGATGAAAATAAACCTTGATTAATGAAGTTTATAAATTATATTGACCTGGTCGATTTTTAGCATAGTTAGCTATTCATAGCCAGATGTGATTATGAACTAATGAAATTCAATGAGCTTAAAGTGGATTTTATCTGAATTGGTTGTAAATATTAATAATTTTGATTTGATTGCTATAAATATAGCAATAATTCAAATCTCAGTTTTGTTTGTTTACTCCGAATCGATCGATACGTTCAAAAATGTTTGATAAAAGCTGTGAAACAATAGAATAAAAATTGATTTTCTGGCAAAGAATTGGCGAAATCTGAGTGAAGTAAGTGATGGTTATGTAAATCAACGTAACTTTGAAATAAAATAGCTTTGAATTGAATTATGGAAAGTGTATGAGAGAGCGGAACAAATAGGAACTCACACTAAATATGGGCTCTAATGTGCAAATATACTCAGTTAATGCTTTTGGGCTAACACACGGATTTGTGGCTTTTGTTCCTTCTCTGTCGTCTGACATACAATTGTTTTGGAGCTGTTCTCTTGGAATAGGCATCCAATTGGGTCTCGAAGTTAGCGTTGTTTGACCTGTGATTGTCAGAAGTAATGCATCGATAAGTGAAATATGAAACCAATGGCCAAATAAGCTATTTATTAGAGCATTAGCCAAATCTGATAACTTTGACCTCAAAACTAATACATCATTTGCGCATAGATTACATAAATTGCATTTCAATCTAAATTTTCAGACTTTTGCACATTTTTTCCCATTTTTTTGTTCACTTTTTGTGAACACATTTCAGATTTCGATTAAGAGATCGAATAACGCAAACAAATGAGAGAAACAATTATTTGTATTATTAGTGTTATTAATGGATTGCATGGAAGAGTAGTTAACATTATTCTCGGCTCGCTTTCACTAATTGTACGGACAATTTATTTTTATTTCCTCTCCTTTCCATTCAATATATTTCAATGTTAGGCATATTATTAGCTTATTGTCCATTAAATAATTGTCAAAAATTCTTTATTATATTTTATTTATTTTCTTTGGTTTATTCATTATTATATTTTATTCTAAACCAAATCTATATTATTCATCATTTCCTTATTGTATTTATTTTTTATTTCATAAAAAGAAAATATTTATATTGTATTCGCTATTCATTTATATTGTATTTAATATACATTAAGTATTATATATATTATTTATATATTTGTATATTAAATGATTATTTTAATAGCGTTTGCAAAAAATATTTATTTTCCAAATGAATGACATAAACCAAACGATGCTATCAATACATAACATAATATTCTTTAGTATTCTGTAGTATATTCTGCATAATATTGTAAGTATATAGTGAATAGAGTAAAGCGTTTATTGCAAAGTAGGTATAAATAGAGTATATTTCAATTGGAGAAATGTCACATTTATATCATCACTATTTTAAGCGAATAGGAGTGAATACAGGGCTTAATATTGTTTTAATGAAATATTCGTGACTCCCTTTAAAGCGTTTATTTGACTAACTTTTTATTTAAATTACATTCTCTTATGTTATTGTTATTGCGTTTATATAGCGATATATTAGTACTCAGAGTCTGTATAATACAGAATAATATACTTTAAACACAGGATTGCATCCATTGCTCTCCTCATCCTATTAGAGCTCTACTCTCATAGCTGTAATGCATGGCTAATATGCGCCACAACTTGTGATTAGGACTGAAATAAAGCCGAACAGCAAATAGTTAACTAACTAATAGTTAATTGTATTATATTGTATACACAATTGCAGATCAAATATATTATTTAAATAGAATATACAATATATAGGGCTTTGTATTATATTTACCTCAACGCACATCACAATGACTGCTATGACTGCTATGACTGCTATGATTGTAAGGATTGCACAAACGATAACTGAATTAAAGCAGAATAGACTTTGCAATCGCTATTAGAGGTAGTAAAGGGAGAGAACACGCAGATAGAGTGGGATAGAGTGGGGAGAGAGAGGCAGAACAGCATAACATGCTCTGCCAGAAGCACACCAGAGTGTGAGAGTGTTCGGGGGGAGAGAGAGAGAGCACTGGGAGAGAGAAGTGTTGTTCGGATTAATAGATGGGAATGAGAGACAAATGGAGAGAGAGAGAGAGAGAGAGAGAGAGAGAGAGAGAGAGTCGGATGGTTTGTGGAGAATATGTGCAAACATTGATTGTGTTGATCAATGGCTACCATTGGCAGTGCTTGCCTTCTGGCCCCTCCATAATCGGGAGGAGTTGTATGGTTGAGAGGCAGAGCTTGTTTGCAGAGCTGGTGTGGTGTTTGAGGCAATGCTGCATTCGTTTGAGCGAAGATCAATTTCACGACTCTTAGGTCAGAAATTAGTGCGAATATAGTTGTCTGTAATGGTCAGCAGTTGTCCGCCGGCGGGTGTGGTTGTGATGTCAGTGTTGATGCAGTTATGCAATGATTGCATCGATAATGTGTGCAAACAATGGTAAAGATTGTATGCATTGTTACGCATAGCTCACCACAAGTGTGAATCTCTGCCTAACTGTCAGTCCAGTCATTGATCGATATTTTAACGCTTTATCACAAACTGATCACAACTTGTGTGTAATGTTTGCTAAATGTTAACTAATTGTACGGTAACTGATATACTGTACCCGTAATAGTGGAACTGTAGTAATGGAGGCAACAAACCATTTGCTCCAGCATTCGAGCAGTGCCTCAGCCGTGTCCGCAGCGGTCAGTTTCGGTGGCACAGCAAGTGTTCTGGCGCGATTGGGACGGCCTATCCCAGGCCCTTTCGCGCACTTCGGCTCCCCGATTGCGCCCTACAGTATGCCCAGTCTGGCCCATCCCTACGACTTTCACTCTTCGCATCACTTCCAGCCATCACTGGCTGTGGCCGCGGCGGCCGCCGCCACCGCCTACTCCATAGACAGTCTACTCCAGGCCGGCTCTAACGCCAACTCTGCACTTATCTCATCGCTGACGCCATCGACTTTAGCCAATTCTAATTACCACAGAAGAGAATCAGTCGATAATATTCTTAGAGTCAACGGCAAGAAAGGTAAACCAATTGAGCTTTAATTGTCTTCAATACTGTAATACTGTATAAGAATATGTGTATGAAATCAGACGAATCTAACAATTATTTGATTTGTTGTGATTGGAATGCATTGAATGCAAACGATATGTTAGGATATGTTAGAGAATGCAAAAAATGTTATTAACCTTACGAAGGGTTTTGATTTATTTTGGGCTAATTTATGCGCAGCGGGACGTATGGTTAGCACTGGTTAGCAATGGTTAGCAAATTGAATTACAGGCTCTATTTGATTATCATAACAAGTTATGTGTTGGATGTGTGCGTATAATGTGTTGATTTGTTCAAATCATTTCACGCTGTGATACAATTGTTAGGAATTATACACTGAATGTGCTTTAGCCACAAGTGCAGAGAAGAACGAACGGCTAATCATGTTTTGCTGACTGGCCTCCAGTCCCTATTCAATGTGTTCAATGGCAACTCTATTAATGATAGGCTAACAAACTTCACATTTCTTTATACTTTTAAATAATCTTTAAATAAACATTTGATTAAACTTTTTTCCCTCTAAATAGCTATTACTCTATACTTGTGTTTGTTATGAACTAAAATAAAAATCAAATTATTTCTTCTAAATTAGACGAATGATATGAATCTAATCTTAAGACCATCATTAGGGCGTAAACACACAAATGCTTACGAATATTATCTGAAACCAGTTTATAACCAAATTATTATATAATATATGATATAATATCGCAAAAGAATATTATAAACTAAACTTAAATATCTGTTTCACAGGTTTAACAATAAAACTAAATCATATTATGATTAGAGTAGGGGTAACCACACTTACCAGAGTAAAGGGACCTTCTATATAGTTGGACAAAGGCCCTTTTATTATCCCATCCAGTAAGAACCTCAAGAGTTCATAATTATTCCTGATAACTAGCCTATTTTTATATTGATGCCAATTAGTTAATTTAACTTGCTAACTTTAGCATCAATATCTTCCACTGTGTCATCTTGGCTACTCTTTCTGGTAGTCTGTCTGGCTATGCATTTAATTAGAGACCAGATCTTATTTTCGGTAAAATTTATAATTTATGCTTCTTTTGAGCGAATTATTAATTAATTTAATGCAAATAATCAATAAAAGTCATTAATATTTCTAATGATTTTAGTTTTTTTTTCTATACTGTCTAATGGTTTAGACTTCCAAGACTTGAACTTTTGACAAACAAAGACAGGGTATAAATATATACACATATACGGCATAAGTATTCCAACATTACATTCATTGATCGAATTCATTCATTTTTCTCTGATTTTTTAATTCTGAGTTTTTTTTAATAATTGTTTTTATTATTAATATATTTTATTCTCCGTTTGAATCGTTGACAGAATTAGAACAGACTTTTCGATTCCACTCAATATTATCGAACTTTTTATGAATAATCCAAAGAATAATTAATTAAATTATAAGTTTATGAATTGATCAGAGTTACATTTATTTCTATTTGATTTTATTAATCGTTAGAGTAAAATATTTTTCTTTTATTTTATATTCCGTATAATCGAGTATTAGTGGGTTTGATGTTTAGCACAACTTTTTAGAAAACATGTTTCAAAACGTTTAGATTTAATGTCAGAGACATTCGTAACTTTATATCTCTTTATAAGTCAATCGATAGTATTTAGGCATTACTTTCAGTACTAGAGTTCAGTTTTAGAGTATATTTACTTTGAATTAATCAAACGATACATTGAATGAACTGAATCTAAAAAAAATTCAGACATTAACTAAAATTCATTCATTAAAACTCTAACTGAAATATAAGTAATTTGTTATGTATTAGAAAAGACTAAAAAAATAAATAGAAATAATGCGATAAATATTGCAAAAGAAAAAACATTTGTCTATAAAGAAGATTCTCGTGTTTGACTCGAATCAGTTGAATTGTAAATTTCACTTAACATTTGTCAACTCCTTTTGTAAGAAAGTTTTCCAAATTAAATATATTTAATTGAAGACAACGTAAATTACTTCTAATGTTTACATTCAAAACTACTCTATTCAGTAGTTGACGTCTCATTATTTAATTAAACTCTAACTTCAAGTTTACTATTAATTGAAATGAAAAAACTTCTTTGCCTTGAATTATATGCAAAGAAAAAAAATTAATTAATTAACTCAAATAGAAATACATCGAATGAAATCGTTAATAGCATATAATGGCAGTGAAACTAATTTACTGTATGTCTGAAAACATTGATTGAATACATTGAGCAATAATTAAATTTTAAACAAATAACTCGTTCGCATGTGATTGCAGTTAACTTTTTGTACTCAATCAGATCAGATTAGATTATAATAAACTATCAATTCATTGCTAAACTAATTAGTGATTACAAGTTGTTGTCTGCAAAATGTTTTTTCCTTTACATTCAATTACTTTACTTATCTTTTATACTCAAATGTATTGAATTTCATTTCTTTCAATATTTGCAGATAATATTTGGCAATCATTTAATCAAAAGATAATTGATTTCTTAATTACTGACTCTATTATAGATTGGGGTTTACTCTCTATTCATTTCTCATTCAATTAAAGCCATTTTCCTTATTTGGATATTTGTTTAATTGGAAAAAAGTTGCCCATATTTTTGAGCTGATATTAATTCAAAGTAATTGATTCAATTGGCCATGGGTAATCAGCTATAGTCGAATATATTGACATTTTTACATAACTTCCATTTAAATTAGTAAGAGCTATAGTATCTAGGTTATATTGCGTATAGTAAGTTAAGGTAAAAATAATTCAGTAATTAAACTGATTTTTGTTTATGAATTTTAGACCAATAGAATAGGAGTACTATTTTTGGGGATTGACTGCAATTGAAATGAAAAACTAGATTATAAGCAATAAGTAATAAAACACTATTTTATAAATTAAAATACAATTTTTGGTTCAAAAGAATATATATTAATAATGACTACGATCTGCATAAATGATAGTTTTCTTCATTGAAATCATGAATTTCCGTAAGACTAATGAAAGCGAATAATGAGATTTTTCATTATAATGATGGCCACATCAATATACAGTATACGTATACAGTATATGGTATATATGGTATAATAGAGCGGAATATAATATAATATAATATTTTTATTGTTAAGAATTATTGATTGTTAAGAACGCGACTCAATATAAATAGTCGTCTCATAAATATTAATCGTTGAACTATTTCTCTATTGAATATTAATACGATATTTGCATAATTAACACTTCTTACTATTGAATTAAGCAAACATTTGTTATACACTGTTTGCTAAACAAATATCTGTTTCATAACAATCGTTGATAAACAAGAATTTTATTTTCATTTCATAAATACATTTTCATTTTGGTTTAGTATTGCTGTGAAAATTAGTTCACATAAAAGCGTACAAAAAAATCTATACAAATATTAATATATTAAACACATTATATGTAATATATTAGTATATATATAAATAAATATAAATAGTGTTAGTATTTAAGTAAATTATATACCAAATAAATCTTTGAAGATTAGAATAATTATTACTTTGAACGCAAATCATTATAATTTCTTTTTATTTTTTGCTTCTCTTCTCCATTCAATATAATGCAGAATATTCTCAATTTTTGCTAACAATTAAGAGCACTCTATAACTACATCATAATTAATGCCAACTTTTAATTACGTAATAAAGCCATAAATTTTTTTAAATGATAAATATGGCCCTAAATAGTGAATTACGTTTAGACAATCTATTGTGAATAGTGCCCAGGTGTCTTTTCAGCTTATCCGCAACTCTGGTAGAAGTAGAATAAGTTATAGTTTTTGAAATTAAAAAAAATTGATCATTTGTTAGCCATTATAAAGCAGGGATGCGGAACCAGACAATACATATTGAATAGTCTAATGTTTTTGTAGTGTTTTTCAGTGAATTTGTCAGAAAATGCCAAGATTAATTGAATGTGGATATGCTGTGAAGTTACACTCGAATGATACTTATTCGCCGTAATTAGAAAAGTCTGTGAAATATTTGAGCTATAATTCAATGAAAATTTTTATTTATTAAGCACTAAGTATTGAAGCGAAAGAAATCATTAATTATTGTTTGAGTAAATAAAATGAGAAACAAAAACGAGTTTGGATTCGATGTGACGACAAGTGAATGTTGTTTTGTAGTGTAGTTAGACTACAATGACTTGGCTTATAATCTGTTGGAAATATAGGCCTTTTTGTCGATGCGCTACTCATTTGTCGTTAAACGACTTTAACGATGACAACATTCGTTGTATCGCTGTATTGCTGGTCTGGTAGGTCTGGTAGGTATTGCATGCGTAAACCTCGCCCAGAGTAATGCCATTGCTATAATGGTGTTCTGTACGATTTGCCATCGCTTGGCAACTACGGCACAGCCATCAAAGCCATGCAATGATTGTCACCTCACGCAATACCCAATACAAAAATGTTAGATTGAAAAGAGAATCGTTAACTAAAGTGCAAAAAATATATTGCATTGTATTCACTGTATTCGCTGTATTCGCTGTATTCGCTGTACTCTCTACACACACTGTATTGGCTGTTCATTGCTTTCACTGCTTTCTGTGCTTTCATTGCTTTCATTGCTGCCAATTCTGTCGGTAATAAAAGCATTCATTCACCCTAACCCTAACCGAAGGGAATTACTATTATGCCAGACATCAGACTCACAACACATTATTGAATGTTTGCTAATGTTTGAGAAGTTGTGCGCAAAACACAATCAAATTCTATATATAAATACAAATACACATCAAATATACTATGGTTTGGATAAACTGAAGAAAATGAAAAAATATTCCAAAATCTAATTAGAAGTAATTTGAGTCCGAATTATAGGCATTATAAGGCTTTAGCCTAACAGACAATTACGTGAAACCAAAGCATAACTTAAATACACATTTAAAGCCGTTTATATGACTGTTAAGAATATAATGCAATTGAAAAGTGAAATCGAAATTCAAGTCTCACTAAGAAAACAATAAGCGGTAGAAAAGGTATTTAAAGGTATGGCTCGAGTCGTGATCCAGAGGAGGCACAAATGTTTTCATCGCCAGTCAATAGTCACTTATTCCTTACCCGAGGCTTCACTTCAACTATTAATAGTCTTATAAAATATCTGCAGTTATTTGATATATACTACTAAATAGGGGGACATTTTCGCAGCTTTTCAATTGAATTTGAAGTTCTCTTTTAAATAATATCAGTTATTCCCTACTATTATACGATCACATTATTCGCACACATCAGCAAATATTTATATACTATACAAAACTGCGCTATCAGGCGGTGCCCGAAGAACAGTCGGGTTTTCTCTGTAGACGAGGAGAGTTTAATGTAAGACCTGATCGAAAATGTGAACATTTCTGAGCAGATTCGTCAAGAATTACAAAAATATGTTCAGAAAATTAGTCACATTTTAATTAACTTTGATTTGCATTTTGTCCTTAATTTCAAATGATTATTAAGAGATGGGAAGGAGTTATAAATCACCTAAACTTAAATATTAAAGACAATTAAAGTGATGTTTAGCTGCTGTAGTACCCTGGAATACTGCATCATCCTGTGCATTTTGTTCGGCAATTGAATACATTGAACCAATCGGGGTATTGTAGGCTAAAAATATTAAACACTGAAACGTATACTATTTTTATTTATGACCCAGGCATGATTAGTAAAAACCAAGAATAGCACAGTAAGTCGTAATTTTTAAAACTACACCATATAGAATTTGGAGAAGGGTAGATTGATTCGTTGATTCAGTAAACCGTTCTTCAATTCCTATATGTTCTGATCTGATTTGAATACAGGCACAATTAGATTTCGGTGATCCGATCCTTTCACAAGCATCTGAAACGATGTCTAGCAGTGTATGTGAACTGAATGGCAATCATTGATATACACCAGTTATGCTCAATAGTGACAATATATGACAGTATGCTTACAATAGAAATCTGTGTAAAGACCAGTTCATAGAAAGCAACAAATAAGACATGACTCAGAAAATTGAGTAAAGAAACTACTTTTACGCGAAAAATGCTATAATTATTAGTTTGTTTGCAAAAAATATTCAATTAGTAATAGTTTTCTTGGATATGAGTGATCATCGACTAAAGTAAATTAATACACACAATCATATTGGTTTTGAACCATTTTGGCACCCTGTGCACCACTCATATATACTGTAAATAAGTGAAGACTTGGCTCTACCTGTAAATGCATTTCAGATCAAATCAAATCAATTCAATTGAGTCGAAAGGCTTTCGTTTAATAATTATGTTTTTGTTTAAGTTTTCGAAATATATTGATATCTTGTGTTGTATTGGTATTAGTATTAATCCGATTCTCTATAATTGAACGGCAGGTGAAGTGACCTCTGAATTAGGAAACCATTGCCAGAGCAAAGACAGCAATAACAACCACAACCAGCACCAGCACCACCATAATCGAGCTTCAAACAATCATCATCACCTTAATCACAACCATCCGCCTAACAGTGCCAGCAGTGCCGGCTCCAACCATTCGAGCAGTGGCAGCAGTAGTAGTAGAGACAGCAAAAGACGTCGCACCAGAACTAACTTCAATGGATGGCAATTAGAAGAGTTGGAGAAGGCTTTCGAAGCCTCACACTATCCGGACGTCTTCATGAGGGAAGCACTTGCCATGAGACTGGACTTAGTCGAGTCCAGAGTACAGGTAGGCTAACAATTGACTTACACTCTACTCTACTTTTTTGAAAAATGGATAGTCTATACACACAATACAGTATTGCAGGTTAAATGATGCTTGAACCGTTTTTTAAAAGTGAGCTCTGCACATTTTGCTTATGATTTGACTCTTTTTAATGTCTATAATATAATCTAAAAAGATTTGAAACTTAATATTTATGGAAAAAGTTCACTATTTTCTGATCAAAACAAAAATATTTGATTTATTGTCAGAATTTTTATAATAAAAATTAAGATTTAATGGAAAAACGAGTTTTTTTTCTTATTCTAATTCATAGTTTTAATCATTTATTTGCGTGAAATAAATGATTTTATCATATATATATCAAATGTGTGTATGTGTGTAGGGTCGTTTGTCTGCAATCCATTAGGCTGTGCTGCTACTGAAATTCTATTCAAACTAGTTCATCTTCATTAAAAAAAATAGGTTATATTCTAAGTAAACTACAGTAGGAATAATAAAATTAATTATACTTGATATTGATCAATTCTATGAAATCATAAATTGCAATTTCAAATGTGTTTCATAAATTGTGCAAGCTATTGCTGCCCCAAAAATTTTCTACCCAAATCTCACTGCCAAACACATAACTAACATCAATGCATGCTATGGTTTGTTGCCCGTTACAAGTAGTCAGGGTCAAATATTAATATACAATACTATACCGGTACTACTGGACAAACTGTTTTCTCAGCACACTATTTGACCCTGACTACTTGGAACAGACCATAGCATGCATTGATGTTAATTATGTGTTTGGCAGTGAAGAATAGATGACAGTGAAAGTTGGGTAGATGATTTTTGGGGCAGCAACACAAATTGACTTGAGCAGAAGGAATGAGCTCACATTTGTTTTTCTTGATTATAGATTTTCTATGAAAAGAAAGCTCTCATCAAAATGTAATTATAAGACAGTAATCAAAAAGAATTGAAATATAAATGAATTATATTATTATTTTCTTTCTTCTAAAGCGCGAAAAATGAACTGATTTTAAGTTCAATTCAATAATTTGTGAATTTTATTATTGAATATAATTTGAGTGCAAAAGAGAATCGCTTAAGGCTTTCGAGCGATCAGTTTATTATTATTTTGATTCAAAAACATTTTTGAATTGCCATAAAAACTGAAAGAATATATTGTAAAGCAAATCAATTTGAAGCGAATAAAAGACAAGAGAGTTCTCCAAAGCATCGCTATGTTTGATGAAGTATTGTCTGTGTTGTCAAACAGATCAAGCAATTGGTATGAATCTGTCGTATCGACTAATTATACCAATGATTGATAGGACTGCTAACAGAGCAACAGTTTTCTATTTACTCGTTTCTAAACTTGTATTACATCTGCTTTAGATTTTCACACAAAAACGCAAATGATATTACAGTAAATACAATGACTTTATGATCACTCGCATAGAAGTTGTAAAAGGCTTACAACAAAAAACATTTGCTTTGAAAGCTCTTAAACTAGAACCCATAAGAAAACTATAAAATAGAGTTTTGAAGCATAAATAAAACATAAAACTCGATGAGAAAGAAATTTTAATTTTAAGATAATTTATATCACTTAAAGTAAGCAACGTTTGCAACTTCTCCTACTGTTCCCCAACACAACTGCATAGAGTCTAAAGTTTTTTTCTAAACTTAATTTTCTTCTCTTTTTTTTTGACTTAATTTTTAATTTAAGACAAGCGAAGAGAAAGTTTGTGTGCATTGAATGCGCAAAAGCATTAAGTTTTTACAATATATTGTATATAATATGAATTATATAAGAAAGTGATTGCATGTGCCTGTGCTGTGCTGAGTGGCCTTTGATTCCATCCTCACGCGCATTACCGTTCGTGGGTTTCATTCTTAATAAGTTTGATTACATTATGATCTTCTATGAGAAGCGCCTGTAGGGCTTGTAAGGCCTGTAGGGCCAGCATTTCTATCATTGTTTTTTATGTAGCATCTCCTTAGTGGCACTGGCATTTGGCCCGAGCCCTGCAATCATGAATAGCTCATAGTCCAGGTGTTTATCTTTGTTTCGCTGTCGTCGCTGAGCATTAATATAGTGAATGTGAAACACATTACACATTACAGTGTATTCTGTTTTAATAAAGTGAGCTTTAGTTGTGGACTGAGTTAACGCAAAACACTTTAATAATAGGTTTGGATGTGCTCTCAAACAGCAGATAAAATAGGGAAAGAAAAGTTGATTTTAGAGAAAAATCGTGACATTATATACTGTTGAACGCAGTATATGTTGTTCTCAGTTAATGTTGGCTAATGGGCACCAGTCGAGGAGCACAGAGAGAACTATTGTTGAGCAGTGTACTTTCAGTGTACTTTCCGTGTGCTTCCAGTGCTCTTGCGCCTCTCATATTTAGCTGCCTTAGGTATGTTTGGTTAAGGCGCCACCACCACCAACCAAACCCATCTTAACTGTTATGCCTGTAATTTCGTTAACTCATAATTAATTTCAAACAACGCTTCGCTTAAACTCAATAATAATTTTTAAACGAAAGTAATTTTCATTTTGTTTGCGCTAAACAAAAGTCGAGAAAAAAATCGAAAATAAATAACAACTAAAACAGAGTATTGCTTAAAGAGTTAGACAATTCTGTATTAATATTAATGATGTTTTATATTCTTATTTACAAGTCTTCATATGACATATCAGTTTAGTTTAATGTACTTTTATTACGCCTTTTATTGCTTTTATGCCTTTAATGCGAACCAATTTTCAGTTTAAATCATTCATTAGATAAGTCTAATATAAATAGAAAAGTTTCAGTAATGTTGAAGTCATTAAAAACATGTTATGTTGTGATTCAGAATGTAATCTATTATTCAATAATTTTTATTATTATATATATATGTTTTCAAACATTTCAATCAGAAGACGATATAAGAGACATGACTTGACTTGACTTCTCAGTTCTGAGCACTTCTATCAGATATTGCAGACTTAGCTCTGATGATAGGTTTTGGTTTCAGCTATGCTTATACCTAAAAGTGCTCGCCTATGAACCTATGCCTGTCTGATGGGATGCATACCTGGTCATTAAGTAAGGGAAAGAAAGACACAGACATCGCATAATTGAAGGGATCATCCATTTGACGCATACAATTGGTTTGTTGCCACAGGCGCTCAGCCAACGCTCTCTCTCATTAAATTAGCAAAATATGGAACTCATTACTGATTATCTTCTCTACCTATGCCTCTCTCTCTCCCTGTTCTCCATGTCTCAATGCAGAATGTCTGAATGTGCCTGTGCCACTGCCTCTCCTCATAGACTACCAGAACAAGAGCAGTACTAATATCAATATTATTTTTTATTTTCGTTGGGCGACCGAACCATTGCATCCATTGCTGTACTATTCTATCAAACGAGTCGTGGTTTGAATTTATTATTACATTTTCACTGCAAGACAAGCGCTTAAAAAAGTTTGTTTTGCCTAAAATGATTGCGAACCTCCTCTCCGGCCAACGTTACTAAGCAGTGAATTAATGTTTCCTTTGAGCTGATGTACAGTATATTAATATAATGTTAGCGAAAATAATTATGAAAGCCATCAAATTTGCATTATATCGACTAATTTCATGTAATGGCAAAACAATTAAAGGGTTGTTATATTTTTTGTCGAGTACTTTAAATACCTGAGTGTATGTCTGCGATCTATAAATACACTTTTGCTCTCGTCTTCTCTGCTCTAAGCCTGCAATTAAGGCATAGTTGACTCGAAGACAGAACTTCTCTTAAGTGATTCGTGTATTATCTTAAACAGTAGTGAAAATGCTTTACTGCTTATTAGCTGCAGAAACAGATCCCTTGTAATAAACGTTATATTTATTCCTGGAGTACTTGTTAGACAAAATTGAATAATTTAACTATTTTTTCATAAATTGTTTCTTCACTTTCTTTATTCGGCTAACTATTAGCCAATTCATAGCTATTTATTCTCAAAACTAAATTATTACGAAAAATGCTTTCATTTATAGTTAAACACTATTTTTAAATGTTCTCTTAAATCGAGAAAAACAGTAGTTTTTAAATAATTATCTAATAATTGATTGAGAATAACAACAAAAAATTGAATCTTTATATATTTGAATCTTTTTCTTTCGTTCTTTATATTTGATTATAAACTGTTAAGAATTGATTCCTCGCCTATGAAAAGAAGACCGCAATCATAGAAAACTATTCTGGGTTTATGAGACGAATTCCCGCTGTTTTAAATTTGATTCGCTTATAGATCTTTAAGGCAACTGATGTTCTGATGTTTTAATTAACTTCACCAGTGATTGATTTTTTGCTCGTCTTTTCTAAATGAACCAAAAGTGAAATAATCTATTAGAGAGTTAGCGAGAGAGAGAGAGAGAGAGAGAGAGAGAGAGAGAGAGAGAGAGAGAGAGAGCGAGAGAGTACCGCAAAGTTGAAAGTTATCTGAATATTCGGCGCAAAAATTCTTTTAATGATTCTTTGAGGCATTTTTTGTTTATCGCAATGTAGGAAATGTGTTAATAATGCTGTCAGGATATAAGTTATGTTGATTATAATCATTCGACATACGCCCAGTGCATGTTTATAACATTTTTTTCTGACAGCAGATATTGTATGAGCCCAACCTCGGCTTGACCTCAATGTATGGCTCAGGCAATACGAATATGAGGTATGAGAAAGGGAGAGAGAGGGAGAGAGAGAGCCCAGACTTGATTTTATTCGGATGGAAAGAGGCGTTTGCCTCATATGCTATGTGAGGTTGGACTCGCTATTTCATTATGGTTTATAAGAAGCTTTGATCGTAATTATTATTGCTTTAACTGATTAATTTACAGGTGGGGGCTAATCAAAGTCGTTTCATTATGAGCTGCCTCAAGCTCTCTCTCTCTCTCTCTCTCTCTCTCTCTCTCTCTCTCTCTCTCTCTCTCTCTCTCTCTCTCTCGCACTCACTCAGTCACTACTCTATTCCTCAATGCGAGCGAATAAGAAGCAAAAATTCAATTTCTTGTACACCAAACCAAGCGAACAACACAAGCACTTAATTGTTTACCTTATACTCAGCCTATGCTATACTACGCTATTTCGTGTTATGTCTTCATTTTTAATTAACTTATGTATGAAATGAATTGTCTGACCAGAACTCTAACACATCTTTGTTAGTGCTGTTAACTGAAGTGCATTTTAGAATTAAATTAACGCTTTATTTCAATCAAATTTTCAGCGAATCGATCAGTAATTTAATATTTTTTACTACTTTTTTAATAAAAAATAAATTATAGGTTCGAGGTATATAACCAGTCATTAGTTCAAAATATATTCAATTATAACTATTTTCTTCTATTCTTTCAATTAATTTATACAGTATTAAAAGTATACCCATGAGGGTAAGTAGCCAGGCCAACCTATATATTTATTATTCAAATACATATATTGAATATTAGTTTAACTACAACTACAGTATAAACAATCAATTTTTAGACCTTTTGAGCATTAGCTGCAAACTTAACAATTAATGGCAGAAAAATCGATAGAAGTTCTGAACATTTGCATGCATTTGTATGCTGGATGAGCTTCAACTGTAGTGATCAGTCTCTTTATTATGTATTCCAATATATAATATATCAATAATATTGTTACCGATATTGCGCTCAATTTGTATTTGTTGTCAATTTTTAAATGCGCCGGTTCTTCTTAGATAGCCCTGAGGAGGCTCCTTAGTAAGGAGGGGTAGTTTTGAAATCATGTATTATTTTTAGAAAAAGAATATAATAATACGTTTTGGCAGTAATTTTGATTAAATTATATGCAAATGTAAAGTGATTTTAAAGATTGTTAGTTTTTTTCGGAATCATGTATCCAATGTATCCCTTGGGCATCTCTGCTAATGGATTAATCTTGATTTAATTTATCTAATCGTCAAATATGAAAAATAAATTTTATAAAAATATTTATTTACTCTTAGATTTTGAATTAATCGGTATTAATTGAATTTTTAATGATTTCAAAGTTTAAGTTTAATTATATCCCAAAGATATTGAAAACTGTTTGCTATTTATTCAATATTTTTAACACTTTTTAAATCAAATTAACTTAAAATGACTTAAACACAAAATATTAAATAATTAAATAAAAATTAAATTAAAAGTAATAAAACTTAAACTTAAACTTAAACGGGTCAATCGTCATTTGAATATAATATATAATTAATCCAAATTAATCTCAGGTCATTTTTTCATCAATAACTGTAGCAGTAAATCGAGCATGTTCACATGTTCAGTGGATATGTATTTTTAGATAAAGGTACACTTTTTGAATTTATTGATCACAGCTTGTTTACTAAAAGCGCATTATCCTAATCTGAGCTAGGACATTAAGTACATTAAGTAATATTTAATGATAAATTAATTGTAATTAAATGAAGCAAGCTATATTTTATAAAATATTAATATTAATGTCTAAATTAGTTGCGCATATTTTGATTGAATATGAGATTTGGGCGAAATAGGGATAGTTATGTAGAAATATGTCCAGGGCGTATCCGCAACTATTCATCCTTTTGGCAATTTTTAATTAAAAATAAATATTGAGTTTATTCTCAGCGTTAGATCAAAATTTAGAGCTACTGTTCAGTTAATTATAATTATATGGCTTTATATTGAATAAAAAAATTCATATTTTTTTTCTTTAATATCTGTAAAACAGATAAAACATAATTAAATCTACGAAAGGCTATAAAATCGAATCCATTATAAAAAATAAAGTGAAGAAAAAATTATTTAAAGTTTTTTAAAGAAAACTTAAGACGAAATAAATAAATAAATTAATTTAATATTAAATAATATAATTATAATTTGTTGAGATATCCTGTTCTTAATCGGTTAGATTTATAACAAGCTATAAAATTACTCGAGTGATGATAGAATAATACAAACAAAACATAAACTCAGATAAAATATGTAAATTACTTTCATTTCCTGATGCGGTTCATACGAATGCCTTTCCATAGCATTAGAAGAAAATTAAATTTATTCCAATTCTCTCTTCTCTTCTGTTAAGTAAGAGTTGCATTTGAATCGTCTGATTAGTATAATTGCTATTTAATGATAGCCTAGTTATACATAAAATTAATATAAATTCAAATCATATAAGTCTTATTGATTTAATAACTATTTTATATTGAATACAGTTCTGCTATAAATACCCAATGGATATGAAAATCAGTCAATGCTTTGAATTATAATTTTAATAAAATATTTTAGTTTAGATCTAAAATATTTAATTTAAATATTATTAAATATTGCTGCTAGTACAGTTTTATTAGATACAGTATTCAATACTTATGCAAAGAAAAACTAAGCATGCTAATGTTAAAGTTTTGCTAACGTCTGCGAATGTATGTAAAAATATTAAATTTCGGCAATAAATGCAAATTAATTGAAACTCGTAGACAGTGTCTGCAGTAATACTGAAGTCTGCAAGTTATGCAAATCTGTATGAATACCTTGAATAAAAAATTATGTCATTACATGACTAAACCCTTGAGAAAAGATATATTTTAGTCGAAATATTAAGTCATTTTGTATAAAAAATTTTATTCGCTATATCTTCAATCAGAGATAGGCAATGGGTCTGACGACAGGGGGGGGTATGCCAAAAAATTTTGCCAAAAGGGGTACAATGAATGACTT
>JAQIWA010001497.1:0-18028 GCA_034693305.1 Eueremaeus valkanovi | reverse complement strand
CCTGAAATACATATTTTATTACATAATTAAAAATTTTAGTCAATTTTAATTACTTAATGTCAATATATAAAGAATAAGACAAAAAAAATTAATTGTCTTTTTATACATATAAAGCAAATATTGATACTATTTAATGAAATAAGTGTATAATATTGAGATAGTATTAAATTAATTGAAATGACATAATAATAATTATGGTATAAAAGCAATTGAACCGAAAATTATGTAATTTTATTCAAATTTTAAGCAAAATTTTCGGAATAAAACAAAAGAATATAACAATTGAAGTGAAAATATTAATGTATTTTCTCTCACATAAGTGTTGAATGAATTTTAAAAACCAATTTCTAATCTTTCTCTTCGAAGTCAAAAGAGTTTATATATATTTTTTACTTTTGTTTCGTTAATTATTTGCCTATCAATTGACTGTACCTGATATGCAATCAATTGGGTTGTCAGGATAGAAGAGGGTATTTAACCTGATTCCTGTTGGCGGTCATTCATAATTTTCTGAACTAGAATTCTAAGCCATTATTAGATTTTTGACTCATTTAAAGTGATTCTCAATTTGTTTTTTCAAATTATTTTTATGTATTTTTCCTTTTTGTTTATGTATTGAAATTATATACCTTTTACTCGATTACCGCCTCTATTATGAACTAAACATTTTTTTCTGCTCTAATGAAACAAATATTTTTAAGGATAAGAAGAATTTGCATTAATTCTCAATTTATTTAATGATTCGTACAAATAGTTTTGAAATCAAAAACAACGATTTGTCTCATTTTTATTGACTAAATTATTGAGTATACAGTACAATGACAATTACCAGCAAGAATTATGGAGAGTGCATTAGTAAATCTAATTAGGATCTACGTGAATAGTTGAATTTGAACAGCAACAATTTTATTTATTTAGTAATATTATGAATACAATTACATAATTTCATTGTGAGATTTGATTACATTTTTTTAAATCAAATTTTATATAATATTAAATCATTTATATTATCAAAAATATTTATAATTATACGGCTGATCCTTAATGCTTGTAATCTTCATAAAGATGACCAAGCTTAAGTTGAGCGAACTTAACGGCTAATAATGTTTGTTTGCTTTTACAAGAAGTTTGGTTTCTTTGTCGTAAGAGGATTAGGACAACAAACAGCTCTCTTTCCGACTCCAAAGTTACCCCCATTTGTAAGAAAACAATGAAATTCTTTTGATTTTAGGTCTATATATTCAGTGTAAGTAAATTTCGACTTTGCGAATGTTTTTAAGCATAGGTCAGTTTTGGCCAATTCGTAACAATCGGAATAACGGCATCCCTTTCGGGAAAATATCGATTTAGTTGTCGGCGAAGATGTTGCTTGACTTTCAGTTAAACTAAATGTCAAAATAGTAATGAATAGAAATATAATCAACGAATTCATAATTATTTAAATGACCAACACTTCTGAAATTCTTACTCAATACAAAAAAAAATTATTAATTCAATGAATTTGCTTATGAACTGAATTTTTATGCGAATTAAAGCAAATGATTAATAAATGTTTGTTTAATATTCTCTTGAATTAGATTTTGTAATAATTATCAAATCAAATGATTATTTCTAATTCAATCCAAAGATAATTTTAAGCCTTTTGTGTAATTCAATACAATGTAATCAATCGATAGCTAGAAATATAGCAATAAATCAATTGTCTATT
The DNA here is from genome assembly GCA_034693305.1 of Eueremaeus valkanovi. Lineage (NCBI taxonomy): Eukaryota > Metazoa > Arthropoda > Arachnida > Sarcoptiformes > Eremaeidae > Eueremaeus > Eueremaeus valkanovi. Next base: position 16,320 of record JAQIWA010001497.1, on the reverse strand, counting down.
TTTTGAATCCGTTATGAAGTTATTTAAAGAGTGCATAGAATTAAATAATTAATCAAAATATAAGTCAAACAAAAAGTTCAATTAAACGAAACAATTTAATTAAACTAATAGATCGATCGGTCTCTCATTTATTCAGGCGTTAAGACAAATAAGTTATAATTAGAATATATTCTAAATTTGTATTTAATTTTGTTTTCAAAAAAATACTTCAATTATTATATACGATATTATATTTCATGTCTAAAATCAATCAAAATTCAACATTTTTTGTACTAATTTTCTGTGTATTTTCGTTTATAATATAATTTATTTTAATTACTGGAAATGATTTAATCAATTGACACAAATAGAAGAGAAGTTTTATATGTTTTTTATCTTCAATAACCTGTTAATGAAAATTCTTGAGAAAAGCATTGATACAGTTATGCCGATTGTTATAGAGCTAGTGAATCACTAGTAGTGATAGCTCTAGTTTTCACTAAAAATAGTTTCCTTAAAATCTAAATAAAAATATAGAAATTTTAGTTCAATTGTGTTTCAAAAATGTTTGCTTTTCACCCAATATATGAGAAAATATAGGTTTTGTTATCTAATCGAAAACTTTCTTTATTTAAAGCACAATCAAACAGGGATGTCCAAATGGGGAAGGCTTTCATTATGTATTCAATTGTAAAGCTTTAAATGACCGCTTTATCCGAGCATTTCTACTTTGCTAACAAATCTATGTTCATTCAAAATGGGTTAGGGATGTCTTAGAAATAGTTTAAAGTAAGTCCATTCAAAATTAGTCAGTGTCTGCAAATTCTGCAGTGTCTGACCACAGTGACATTTAAGTTTTTTTTAATTCAGAACAAATTAATCTATGAAAATAATTTTTGATAGTCGGCCCAAACAAAGAATATTTTTGTTTTTTTTATCAAATCTGTGATGAAAATGCTCATCCATAGGTGAACGTGCTAATTTTAAGCTAAATTGCAGATTTGTCTATTTCAGAATTTTCTCAACTTTGTTCTTGAACATGGGTCTTAAAAACTATACAACCTAATATTAATTCACATACATTTGTTATATAAATAATGTTCTAGTTATACAACTTACAGTATATTAATACTAAACTAGCTGGAGCACATCGACAGCAAAAGTTTTAGCTGTTGTTGGCCATCCTTGATAACAAATATCCTTTTTATTCAAATAATGTTCGATTAAATAACTAAAAATTATTTTAAAACATTTGTCACACATTTTGGCGTAAAATATTAGAATATATTGTTATTAACTCAGAAATGGATTATTTATTACAAAATTATGTTTTATTTTATTTAAATCAATATTTCATATAAATAATCGCTTGAAAGCAATCGATTAGAAAAGTAATAAAAACATATGAAAAGCATATAATTATTTATAATTTTCAATTTCCTAAACTAAACGAATTATTTAATCAGAATTTATTCAAATCAATTCTAAACTGAACAGAGTATTCAATTTCCTTTCTAATCAATCAAACTGGTAATCAACCAAAAAAGTGAACAAAATAATTCAATGAGTTTGGGTCCAGAATTTTAGGACTTTCCACTCAGGTATGATAAAGTAAAATTAATTTTAATTTGCACCCTGTATAATTGATCCAGATCATACTTTATTTTAACTTTTGGCTTAAAACACAAAATTATCAGAATTCTAGTTCACATTTAATAGTAATTTCCAGTATTTATAACAAGTATTTAATGTTGTATTCCTGGCCAAAGTACTCTGGTCATATTTAGTTGACTGCATACTGGTACAAATTTTTAATTTTGTGATATATTTGGATATTAATAGTTAATTACAATATGATTGGAAAGATGTCATAACAATTATATAATCAATATTAGCGTCTGTTTAATGACGACTGCAATCGAGTGTAAAACAAAATCTTTATATTTATAATCATTTAGTGTTTATTTATAAAAGAAATGATTGATTGAAATGAAAATCGAAATTCAATTTTGTCTCTCATATTGAGACCACAATTAAATTACATTAACAATACATGCGAAGAGTTTATTAGCCTATAATTAAAGTCTTATATCAAAGTCATTGCACAGGTATTAAAACTATATTTATATTCAAATTCATTTTTCTCTTTAAATGAAATAAGTCTGAGATTTGTTGCGAATATTATTATAAAAACAAATAATAAGCGAATTTTTTTTTGTGAGAAAAGCAAGTTTTTTGTGACAATAAAAGTAAAAATATTGCAATCATTTGTCGCTTTTCACTATCCGTTCAGTACTTTGCAGTACTAGTGATACTATTTTTGGTATTTATTAATAATATAAATATATGCGAAATATTAATTCAATTAATATATATTTATATACACTAGGGTAAATTTCTAATCACCATTCCTATGGAAAGAAGTGATAAAAAGCAGAGATCAGTCAAGAAAATTAGTTGCGATATGTTTTCAAAGCTTTTTATACATATTTTTATTTCATTAACTTTAAAAATAAAATCCTTATAGACTGTCATTAAAGCGAATATACTGTACATTACGTACATTAATATTATGCGAAACAACATTAGGTTTACGTAATATTCACACTATAATTATGGCATTAGTTTTTCATATGTTTTACCCATAAAAAAGTGTTATTTTTTATGTTTAAAATAAAATAAATAACGAAATACAGTGTGAATGAACTCTAAAATAAGTCAATTATCAAGGAGAAAATTAGATATACTGTAATTTGCATTATAATAATGATAAATAACATTATAAATCAATAATTCTTTTGATTTTTATCTTTTATATAAAAAAAAGCTTTTATTTATAGCCATAATAGTTAACTGGACTGAACGCAAATCTCACTTTATTGTGTTTGATTGCTAACTTATCTGTCTTAAATTATTTATTATCAATTAGGATTTGGCTCATTTCATGAATTATTTATAAATACAGCTCTAATTCTTTTTTAATATAAAGATTATTATACTTTTGATACGAATTACACACAATTATACAATTTTAAAGTCTTTGGACGCATAGCTTCAGATCGAGATCTTGAACTCTGGGGCTGAACATAAGTGCCGATCCCTTAGTTTAAACTCAAACAAAAGTGTGCACAGAATATAAATTGTTGCATAATATGCAAACTAAGCTTAGCTGTCTGTCACACCTGATCTAGTTCATAAATAGAAAGGTAACGCTTATTTAAACTCTACACTCATTGTAGAGATCATTAGACAAAACAATAGTTTAAAGCCTTTTATATTCTTTTCTTTACTCTTCATTACAATTAGCAGTGAAATCAAGTGAATAGAAAATTACTTCAAAAGTCTAAGCTTTAGACTAAAGACTTAAATAAAAGTTTTCTCATTTTTTTTATTCGTTTTTTACTATTCTATTGATTGCAATATAGATATCGACAGAACTAATAATAATAAGAAAATCTTGTGATTAATTGACAGACAGATCACTAATCAATTTAAATTAAACAAAGGCTTCAAAATCGACTGATATGTCATAATCTACTAAATAATAAAAAATATTTTATGGTTAAAAATAGAATATAATCTGGCATATGAAGCACTAAACGCCCTTGTTGACTTTGGCGTTCAATTTATAACAGAATCGTGTTTTAAATGAGAACAGATTTCTAAACGTATTGTAGTATTGATACAAAATATTGTTTATTTCTTTTTTTATTCTTCCAAAGAATCTCACATTAATTATAATCTGTGTTAAAATCTTTTCTATTTTATTTGGATTTTATTATTTATTAAATATTTATAAATAGATTTTAATTTAATTTTTTGTTTTCTTCTTGTTTTCTGATTTTATTCATGGCTTGAATTAAAAGATTCAGAATTTTTATGTCAGATGTAATATTTTTTTTGTTAATATTTATATAAAAAATTCTTCAATTAAACTGATTTTCCCACTCAATAGATAATAAGTATAATTAGGGAAAAGGGGAAAACAAAAACCCATTATCTGAGAAAAATTGAAATGAAAACTACTGTATAGTCAAAAAGTAGAGAATCTAAACAATAATTACTATCAGATTTTAACCGCAATTGTGAGACATAGCTATCAATTAGCGGCAAATCTACTCTTATCTCATCAAACAATTGCTTAAAAACTCTATATTTAAAGAAAAAAAATTAAAAGATTGTTCCGAACATCAAGTTTAAGGACGAATAGTAATAGTAATGTTAATTGAAATGTAACGGAGAGTTATTGCTCACAAGGCGTGGCTGGTACAGGCACAGGCACAGGTACAGACTCAGGCTCAGGCACCTGAAACACCGCACAGTTTAGATATAGTGTACTTCTGTACATATTATCTCATACTTATAGCCAGAACACACACAACATATTTAAAATTCACGTTATTTTTAATTCATAAGTCCATAGCATAAGAGAAGAAAAATTAGTTCATTGAGCAGAGAAGGAGGTTCTCGACCGTCTATTCCCTCATATATTTAAATGTGAACCACATTTTTTTAGTCTCATTCCTTCATTAGTTTATTAATAGTGAAAGAACCACTTCATCTGTATATAAGAGTTAAGACAGTTATTCTCATATGTGATGCGATACGAGTGCAGAGAATAGTATTGAAAAACTGTCGGAAAAAAGTTTTCGAAAGTTTTTTATATTTTAATAGAAATATTAATAAATATTTTTTAGATAATTCAAAAATGAAGTTAAAATCGAAATACCTGCTCATATTTGGCATCACATTGTTATGTCCACTACATGTAACACGAGGTCAAAGTTCAAATTCAACGACCGGTGGATTAATGTCTCAGTTCAACTCATGGATATCCAGACTTCGGGGGAATAATAACAGCAATAATAATAATAATAACAATAATAATAGTGATAAAGACAAGGAGTCAGACAACAAGAGCCCGGCTCAGCCCCAGATGCGTCCAGTCCAGTACAGCATGGTGCCATATCCCATAATGACTGGGATGCCCGGCATGTATAGCCCAATGTCACCCATGACTATGCCATTCGCACCCCGACCCATGCCATCGGCCGCATTCGCACCAGCCATGCCGTTTGGCTCCTTAGCCGCTGGTTCCAGTCTGGGCCCCAACTTAGGCCCATCGATGTCAATGGGCTCAGGTCTTGGTTCTGCTAATGGTATGGGGTCGCCCATGGCTTCAGCTCTTACTATGGGCTCACCAATGAGTTCAGGACTGGGATCATCTATGGGTTCACCAATGAGTTCGGGATTGGGATCATCTATGGGTCAAAGTTATTCATCATTGAGCCAATTGAGTGGAATGAGGCCCTCATCCTATTCCGCCTCACAGATGATGCCGTAAGTAAAGGCTATATAACTGAATATAAGTCCAAATCCAGTCATTTATTTATATGAATACATATTTACGAAACTTATAATTAATTGCTGTTTAACTCATTTTTATCGCATATTGTTGTGAATTATATATTATATAATTGCTTACTGTATATGCATTAGTCAACTGATTAAAACCAAATGATTGTCTCATCGATAAACTTATAAATTATACCTCTATCTAAAGCAATTATTCATTGCCTCCCTGGCCATTCTTCATTTCAATTGCTTCTTATCCAATAAGAGTCATTAAGCCTTGTTCAATTTTTTTGTATAACTGATTCTTACTGTTAAGCCATGTTTTCATTGATTTTCTACTGCAAGTGAAGGCTCTGTTTAAGTGATAGGCATTTTCGGAGAGAGGATGCGGTACTTCATAGGATTGTCAGTGGGTGTAAAACACTCAGCACTCAGTCTACAATTTGTTAGACCGAGACACTCATCGGCCACTTCTGTTACATGTTTTGGTTAAAAATGAGCAGACATTCCGCCCGATCTGACCAGTGGTCAAATCATTGAATCTTTTGGAGTACAAACGCACAGTTATATTCTGTCAATTCATTAGTCAATTACCTATTCCACCGTCAAATTTGAGCCGATACCACATCCGATATCTAAATCTGAGTCAGACATCAGTTTTAATTTGTTTCCAAAAAGTCTTTAATGAAAATATATTTTACTTTTCATATATAAAATATAATTCATTGTAATTATAATATTAACCCAAATACTCTTCCATACATTTGACTTCCATACATTATTTAACCTAGGAGAGTAGTATTCCTATGAGTCTCCCAATTATTGCTATAGTTTTGTTTAACGTTTGCTTACCGTTCATATTAAAAAACTGAGGTTACCTTTAAGATGAATTTGTTGTAAATGACCAGTATAAACCTGGACCAATTGATATTTAAGCTCTAAATTGAGTTTATATGGCATTTTCACATAGAATCAGAGTTGAATTTGCTCAGTCAAGATTTGATAACAGCCTAAATAGAAGCCAAACAAAAATGATTAAGTAATCAAAGATAGTAATCAACGCTATTTATGAGATGACGAGCGAAGGTCTAGTCCGCAGATCTATTATATCTCTGCAATTAATAAGTATTTAAAAATTTAATGACTTCACCGAATGTGCCAAGGTACTTTATTTGATGCAGTTCTTCAAAGTCAATAAAACTGTGGAGAATTGACCCCTAATTCGTATAAAATTGTCTGAAAGCTCAGAATTTTTAAAGCATTGCATTAATACCAGTGACAATTCAAGTATGCTCGACCAGGGTTGAATGCTACTTTTGGCAGAATTTGACCAATCAAGTTGTCCAGCAACATTCAAATTAGATCATCAACTGTTTAATTATACTGAATGTCTGAACAAATAAAAAGGCGGACATAGTTTATAAATTGTAAATCATATCAATCAGTGATTTACACAATGAGAATCCCAATGATAACCATTTGAATCGTTGCGAACACTCTATGAATGCATTCAATACTGCGTTTGAACTCACATTCGCTGAACATTAAATGGTTTGTCAATACGTTTGTTAGCATTAAGTGATTTTCAATTAATAGAAAGTGATTTTCATTCTGTGAATGGGATTCTCATTGTGTAACTCAATATTATTGATCTCTACTCTTCTAAACTGAATCTCTTGCGTTAGAAATAAGTGTGCTAGGTGCTTACAATAGGTGGGTTGCTTGAACAAGTCAATATTAGTCAATCTTATGGCATTAAATGTCAACTTGTTCATATTGAAGTGACCGAATATTTTATTTAATTAAAATATATTTACTTATATTCTGAAAAATATATTTATAATTCTTTATATTATTAATAATGCATATAATAATATATATAAAATATCAGCTTGAATAGATATTTATAGTACTGTACTATAAGTGGGAACATATCTGGACATTGGATAATATACTGCTATATAGAGCGTACAATTTGTATATTTTTTTTATTAAAAATAATTTTAATAGATTTTATGCGCAATGAGTTATACATTAAATAAGAATAATTGATATCATATTTCTCATAGAGAACACAATTAATCAAAATTAATAATTATTTTATTTTATGGCTAATAGTGTTCATCACGATTATCACGATTCCAGTAATGACTATCAGGTCGGCGGCTATGGTGTGGGAAATTCGTTCGGCAATAGTGGCTACAGTGGTCTCAGTTCCAGCAATTACGGCAGTTTAGGCTCAGGTCATTCAGACCACCAAATGGGTGACAGTGCCTACAGTGGAGAACAAGTTGATCCCAATAATGAAGAATATTCTTCTGGTTATCAAAGATAGATAAACCAAATGCAGTGATTGGTCTAAAAATAGTCAATCATTTGAATTATATTTTCGTTAATACTTTTTAATAGTCTATACGTAAAGCCAATGATATTTTCAAATTATGTTTTAGTGTTTTTACCAAAAAAAAAAGTATAAATAGATATAATTTCTGAAAATTAATTGTTTTTCAAGTTTCAAATACATGTGATCTCTATTTTATTTTTGATTTTTTATACAATTTTCGAGTTAAATGTTGTCAACTACTGTATCACAAAAAAAAAGTTTTAATTTTTGTCTCGTTTTTTGAGGGCTTTCAATGTGTTTACCAGAATTAGAAAAAAATTTAATGTTAGAAAACTATTTAAGTTTTATATTAAGTGCTAATCCAAGCATTCCTTCAAAGAATTATATTTTGTTTCTTAACTTATTGTAAATATAATAGAAATTATCTTTAATACTCTTTTATGAGGCTAACTGTCATATTAGTTAAAGTCTATTTTGTTGAGCGATAATCATATTTTTCAGACTATATTTTTCACTCTTCTTAAGCGCTTTTTCGTTCCTAAAGTAGAAAATTCTTTGGAAAAAAATTTATGGAATTTTTACTTATTTTTTCTCTCATTTAAAGTTCATTATTATTATAGTTTTGAGTCTAATATAACAGTTAAGTCGAAGAATAATATGTATGTCATTGTCACGTCTCCTGAACTCGAGCCTAAGAAAGCTCTTTTTAAAATATGTATTTTCTCTCAACTCTATTCTTATATGTAATACAGTTTTAGTTTTGAATACGACAGTCAATGGATGACTGACTGCTCCTTCGAGAGCAAAGACATCGTCAAAACCCATAAACTTTCTGTCACTTACACCCAAAACCGCTACAAAGACTAACTTTTATATAGATTTCTATAATTCTTATACAAAAACTATAAAAGAATTCTTATTTTTGATATTATTTATAAAGTATATAAAAGTATATAATTTTATTAATTATTTATAAATTGTTTTTTTCTTTTCTCACAAATCGATTAACGCTTTGAATAGTGTTTGCGTTTGATATTTGAAAATATAATCTTTATTATTGTTTCTTCACTTCTATACTATTTATTTGTATTGTAAATATAATAATTGTTTTCATATAATATATGGGTCTATAAAAAGAATATTTCACTTAACACACAAAATATCACTTTAATTGTCTGTAAATTTGTTTTTCTTCACTATTAGTTCTCTCTTATCTTTGACTTAAATTATTATTATATTTTCTTCTGCAGCTAATTATCGTTTAAATAGTAAATAGTTTATTTTTTTTCATAATTACTTTTAATAATCGAATTCTCGTTAATTGACTTTTTTCTGTGTCAGACCCTTAAAAGCGCTTTACTATTCATTGTCCTCATTCTTGAATATATTTCAATTCATTACTAGATTTTTCTTTACTATTATATCATATGAAGGGTTTTTGGAAAAGCATTTGCGAAAAAAAACTTTTTATTTTTTATAGACTTTTTGAAACAGTTTATGGTTTTATGTAAAATAATTGTCATTATTCTGTTGTTGTTATGGAATAGTATATACTTTTTTTGTTCCTTTTCTTTCTGTCTATTAGTCTTGATTTTGTCCTAAGTTTTAGTTAAAACAATAAAAAAATATTCTTTTTCTCAAAAGACTTCTATAAATAGTTTATTGACTCTTAAAAAAAATAATTAACACTTATTGTTGAATAATAATTGTTTCTAAACGACAAGCGATTATAAAAATTTATTCTATATTTGTTTCTATACTTATACACAAAAAGCGGCTTTCATTTGATGAATGGCTAAATTAGAATTAAAATTATACCAAAAATAAAATTTATTTTAATTATTTAATTACTATTTTGATACGCCTTTTAAATTTTGAATAATTATTGATTATTTTTGAATCGATTATTGACAAAAAAAATAATGGATTTTCTGTAAAGAATATTAAACTAAATTTTGTTTGTTATGTAAAACATTTGTTTTGTCTCCAATGCTATTCACTGTAGAAATTATGTTTTCATTCTTAATATCTGTAATTACATTAATAATTGAGAATAAAATACTGTTTTTTGATTAAAAATAATTGCAATCTTTTTAGTAGAAGAATATTCTCGATCTATAACAGAGATGAGGAAGGTTAAAAATAAGAAATTGCATACTTGGGCTGAAGGGTAGATTTGTTAGCGTATAGGAAGAATTTTAATAGAAGTGGGATAAAAACAGCCCCTGATAGATTGTATGCTTATATTAATCATTGGAAATATTATTAATATAATTAATCAAACGATTAAATGGGCTATTAATATGATTTTGACATTGCCCCTTTATCTGTACGAATATGCTCTGGTATACTACTATATATAGTTGTAATTTATGATTAGTAATTAAAGTATATTTTTGTTCAATTTCTGAATGCAATTAAACTGTAAGGAATTGAATTATGTGATAGATATTTATGACTATAATTAAGACAATAATTATATGTTTTTAAACTTAATAAATAATTTTTATGTTTAGAGTTCTTTCGGAATTAATATAAAATTATTTTCATTCGTTAATTGCATATCAATTAAAGATGAGTTGATTAGTAATTATTTAATTGAATTGAATGCCGGAAAATACCTGTCAGTACAGAGTTTGTACTAAGAGTTTAAAGTTCAGAAAAACAGTTCAATAAAATAGAAATTTCGAGATATACTGGAATCTAGACATACTGTCTCCAAGTGTAAGGGATGGCCAGGTTCTCCAATTGTTCATATTTATGATGTACAGGTAGAGACAGCATTTAAGCGCAATTATATCATTCAAAATTAAAAGTAAACTTCGTTAATCGTATGATTTGTCGATGATCTTTTGCCTCTTGTCGAGCCCTGTAGTTAAATAAAATTCCATAAATTGTTGACAGAATATATTTTTATTTGTGTCATAAATAGCAAACATATCTGAATAGGATTTAATCGGAAGAAGAATTCGATAAACAATAGATATATAAGAAGTCGACAAACAATATGTTCTTCACATTCAGCTAAAGACCACTATTTGTAAGAGAAAAGTAAAACCAAATAATTTGTCAATTATTTCATTGAATAGAAAAGCCGAACGGAAACCAAGAATGAATGGCCTGACCCTATTTGTTGTCTTTCTATGCCTAGCAGTGGTTCCGACTTTAATCGATTGCAAATTAAAATGCGTTGAAGAGGAGGAAGAGGAGGTGGAGAAGCCATTCGAGTGCACTTACCCGTACGGAAGCTTTGCTAATCCCAAGTCATGCGACAGTTTCTACGTCTGTGTTAACAGAAAGCCTCGTCTTATCAAATGTCGACCATTTACTGAATACAGTGAAAGGTTGCGCCGATGTGTCTCAAAGTTCGTGGCTAAGTGCAAGACCAAAAAGCAGTAATCAATCAGATGGACAGCTGTTTCGCTGTTCAGCACAATGCCCTGATGCTTTTATTTAAATGTATGCATAGCTAGATTTTTACTTATACTGTATTTAACTTTAATTATATAAACATTTTATTTGTACACTATTTGGCGCTTAAAAAAATAAAAGAATAATTTGTAAAATAATTGCTTAATAAACAAACCTATTATTCAAACTATTCAAAAATTTTATTCATGATTTGATATTTTTTTCCAATTAAAGAATTTATTCTAACATTAATAGCATTGTATGTAAGAACTCCATTCATATGACTATATATAGAATTAATTAAAACTAATATAAAATTAAGGAAATTAATAGTTTTCGACATTAAAAAAGAAGTTTCACTGAAAAACCTATACATTAATAGAGATCATAAGAAAAATATTTAATTATATAATTATGAGATTATAATTAATAACTAATTAATATAAGAGTTGTGAAGAGAAAAATCCTAACGAATAACTAATTATTTATTTCATAATTATAAATATGATGTTATTTTAGAGGAAATGTTATTGTGCTGGAAATTATCATACTTGAATGGAAAATAAACTTCATGGGTTACTTATGAACATTTTCCAACATTTGACTAACTATTTGGAATATAATTGGTTAAAAACTAATCAGAATTATAAATATTATTGAATTTTTAATAAGTAATCAAATATTTAGAATATAATTCATTGATTAGCAAAACAGGAAACTTCAGAATAAGCTCCACACCAAATTAAGGGTTTCATATTTTGTGTAAAGTGCTTAATATCAAATTAGTTATGCGGTGTCAGTTTGATTTATATGCACTTAATTAATACTTTATATTGAGAATGAACTGGCATCAATTTGTGAAATCTATATCAGTGCCAATTCTATAGAACTCACAGAATATCTCATTTCCTCCAAAAGAACGGCAACTATTCATGATTTACATAATAAGCACTAAATTTAAAAATTTAATTAATCAACAAAACAAAGACAATAAATGAAAAAAAACACTGAAATAAAAAATAAAGAAATAATTGTGTGAATCATATCTCTTTGGAGTGAGTAATCTTATCATTTGTATCGTTCATATTGTTATTCAATGGTATTTCACATGACTTCAGATCACTATTTCGTTTATTCGGGAAAAATATTTGTGATTTTGATTTCTTACCTAAAAATATGTTCAAAAGAATAAGAATAAGTCAAATATTTTCTTCTTTTTTCATAAATGTTTTAATTTCTATTCAACTCACGAACAATGTATATGAGAGCGACTATAATGAGTACAATAATTAAAATGATAGCAATTATATAAAGCGGTGTCCAATCTGTTGACTCTTCTGGTGATTCTTCTAATTTCTGATTCATTTGCCCAATGATTGTCGTATCTTCTGTTTCTTTTATTATTATCACCTCTGGTTCACTGGTCTTATAATTGTCTTCGTCTCTAATCTTATTGAATTCAGTGTCAAAATGTTCACTGTTTTCTGTCTGGGCATCCGTTGGCCTCATTGTCGTACTCACAGGAGTCGTATTAATAGTTGTAGTCGTAGTAGAAGTAGTAGTAGTAGTAGTAGTAGTAGTAGTCATAATGATTGTCTCATTTGGGAGCAAAAGTGTTGAATTACCAAAACAGTTGAGCAGTTCTTTCATATCAGACTAATGAGAAACAAATTGCAATTCATATTAAGATTATATGATTTGAATAGTTTCGTAAAAAATATAAATATTATATACGATTGGCTCGAATGTCAGTTTATCCTGATTGTCCCACTTGAACTCAAAAGCATGGTTCTTCTTGTTGATTCCGAACACCCGTCCGTTGACATCGAACATACCCCTGAAGCCGATCTCTGCCTCCTCTACCCAGTTATGAGCCCATTTGCCGTCTTTTTCCAACCGACGAGACATGAGATGACTCGAGGAATCACTGAAAGTCGAAGTGTCGTAAACAGAGACAATCAACTCATTCCTGGAAACTACGAAAACACTTGACTCGAAATATATCTCCCCGGCCAGGGGTACTAAAAAGTTAGCCTCAATAGGACCTGTGCTCCTTAAGTCCCATACAATGACTCCATCAGATGCGTTGACTTGTGTCAGATCATTCTGACTGTTCAATCGGTAGACAATATAACCGTATTTTCGTGAATCACTTTGGGCTCGCTTTCGAGAACCGATAACAACCACCAGATCTTTGGCATTGTTTACGACATCACAATAACTGTCAGTTTCTTCAAATCGATGGCATTCATCAAAATTAAAACTGAAAGCTGTGTCGACCCAATTGAATGAGTCTATAAACAGATCAGTTACACAAACATAATTAATCAAGATATATTTGGATTTACAGTAAGCAATTAATAGGTGTAAAGAATGTATCCGGCTTACCATTACCATAAATTGAATGAGCAACCAATTTTCGATCTTCAATCTGCTTGGTAACTGGGTCAAACTTCCAGACAGAATGTGACCCCTGGCCCACGAATATATTTGTGCCCAAATTGTAAGCTTGGTTTAAATTTAAGTTTGTGTTACAATAGTTGCCAAAACTTAGTTTTGTTATCAATGAAAGACATAACAAGACTTTTGACAATATTATTAACATTTTTATAGTTTTCTTCAAAATTATTGTTCGTTTTGTAAGAATATTCTTTAAGAAGAGTAAGAATGAGAGAAACAAATTGAAAAAACAGTTTTCACTCGATTTAAGAAGAATGCAATCAAGTATTTGAATGAGCAATGAATGAGGAAGTGATGGAGAATACTGTATAATCACTGATCAATGAAGTCTTATTCATAAGAATGTCATCACAAGTCAGTTGATTAACAGTTTGTTGGATAATGTTATGCAAAGTTTGACTCAATAATTGAAAAATTATCAGAAAATAGTACAGAAAAGAGAATATTCTTTGGATCGAAAGCAATGATAACAATAAAAGTGATTGAAAATCAATTTAAAAACAAATATCTGTTTAAATAAAGATATTTCTTATCTCGATCTTCACAAAGGAGTTGTTGAACTTTTTCATGTTTTTTAAAAAAAGGTTGTAATAAATGTTTGGCGAAACACAAGTAGTTTTAAATGGTTTAGTCTGCGATTCACTGAAGAATACAAACAGTTTCTGTTGGCATATAATCGTGTGCTTCGGAATCGTATTCACACTTTCACTCTTGAAGTCAGTTTCACTCTATTAATAGAGTCGGAACACGAAAAAAATGACGAAAACTTTCAGAAAGAACATCAAACAGAAAAATAAATCTTTAGTCAAAGTATAAAAATAAAATATATACACAAATAGTTTATTGGATTTTCTTCTAAACACTTCGTTATTTCAATTATAGATTTTTCTTTTCTGCCGATTCGGTTGATTCGAGTCATAAGTCTTAAGTCACTGTTTCTGATAAATGTCACTCTCTTTTAGTGACAAAATGCAAACTTGGATTAGATTTAACTTAAGATAATTCTAGGCGTAAAACAAAAATAAGTTTTATCAATGACTAACAGAAAAAATATAATAAAATTTGCATAAAAATTGAATTAATTATTAAGTATTTTATTTTTATTAATTTATTTGCAAAATATAATTATAAAATAAATTCCAAAAAACTCTATTTACACATAGAATATAAGTTTCATTATATTTGTTGAATGATTTATTTGATTCATACCAAACAACTTGTTTATCCAGTAATTGATTTTTTGTTTGTTTGAAATTTCTATCCTTTTTGATACTGTAGTTTATTTTTCTTTAATACTTTCCTCTTGAGTTGAGAGGCATAGTGAACGCCTTTGAGATGAGAAACATCTTTTACATCATTTCATATTTTAAGCACTGATTCCTTGAGTTTTAAAATTAAACACTTAATAAATAACTGTACTTAAGGCACAATTATTGAAATATGTCTAACAATTACAGTAATACACAAAACAAATATAGAATTTCTTCATTTGAATACATCACACAATGTATGGCACATCAAATGAATTGAATTTATAAATAATTTGCTTGAAATTCAACGCATATGAGCTCATCTCAACTTCTGCTTAATTCACTTCCACTACTTTCTACTCTATGTTTGACTTTATGTCTGTCTATGAGAAAACATTTGCTGACATTCAAAAAGATATATCGTTTGAGAAAAATATGTTGTATTTGTTTTTCCCATTGAATAGGAATAGAAATAGAACCGAATGAAACAAAAACTGTGTTAAATTTGATCCACTAATTAATGTATATTAATTCACATTTCATTTCTTAAGCAATAAATTTTATCCTGAATTCTAACACACTTTCATTGAATAGTCGAGTCAAGGCATTTGCATTTTTCAATTAATATATGTATTTTGAAATTTTTGATCATTCAAACTGTTCCGAACTAACCAATGAATAATCATTAAGTTAGGCAGGGCTAAATATTAATACAATGCGAAAGGCCTGGATCATAAACAAATACAAGCGTAAAACAATTAATGGTTTTCCTTGAAATGTAAGAATATCCGGATATGTGTACAACTAACCAAGATGATATGATGATATACTGCATTGACAATCAAAATAATTGATGATTTAATCCAATTAAATGATTGACTTTAATAATCGCATTAACGAACAGTAGTGTTAACTAAACCTTATTTAATAATCTTCTGATTCATATTCAAAATTGAATATAAGAAGACTAATCAGACTATGAAAATAGCTTCAAAAGTGATTTATGTTTAATTAAAAATTATTTAATATTAAAGTTGGCATAAAATCAATTAATTACATCCATATATGAAAGCCATAAGAATCCAAGTGCCCACACATTCCTTAATCAAATTGGTTAGCCATTAAACCATATATTTATTTAAACAATTGGTAATGTAATTGTAATTATGCTGTCATACATACAATTATACAAAAAAGCAATATATTCTGTAACTCTATTTAGCAATACTACAGAATTTATTATCTCATAATAATTCTCGTTTTAGATATGTTTAAAGCTATTGAATAATAATTATATGGAAAGTAAGCAAATATTTGAGACAAAAAATATTCCCAAATGATATCATATGTATAACTAAGCGATAAAAATATGTTTAATTCAATCATAAAGGACCATACCGTACTTCTGGGAGCATCTGGGCTATCGATCAAATCAAAAGTCGCTCAGTGGCTTTCGATAGAGGAAGGTCCAAGGATCATAAATCAGTTTTCAAAAAGTTCCTAGCTAGAGGGGGCGCCCGG